>JAKSZP010008093.1:0-140601 GCA_022478985.1 Massospora cicadina | reverse complement strand
GGTTTTTGCAGGAATTCCAGCCTTTTGGATTGGGATGTATGAGCCCTGGCTCCCACGATGTTTAGCGTCCCTATTGACACTGAGGTGCCCACGGCGCCTCAGGAGAAGTTGGGAGGATCCTCTGGCCCTATCCCACTGCGACTCATTTTGGCCATGCTCCACATCTGTACTCCAACTCTTTCACTGCCATTTTTGGTTCCCTTGATCTGACCCAATGATTCAAGGGAATTGCGGTTTTTTGCATTTGTTTCAAATTTCCCACACAGGTCTCATGTTATTTTGATGCTAATTGTTGATTGGATTTTATATTCTTGAGGTTTGTTTTTGGTGAATTGTGCACCGCATTTTTGCCCAAATTGCGGTTGCATTGTTCCTCAGTATGTGCATGACTGATGCTGCTTTGTGACTCAGTCAGGTTACTGTGAAAATTTTCGACCTGGACATATTATTCTGATTGGTTGGTTTAGTGAATATTCAAAACATCCTCCTGAATTTGTCTGGGGTTAGTGGCGGACTCCAAATGTGCCACCATTTCGGCCACTGCTCAATTGCAGGCTTTTTGTGCCACTTTACGTTGTTTGCTTGTAACTGGGTCCACAATGGAGTATAGTCCATCTTCACCCCAGCGGAGTGGGTGGTGACCGTCAGTCATTTTGGTGAAGTTTTCTTTAACTTCATCCATTGCTTCCTCTCAATAATCATTTTCCATTAAGCCCTCTTTCACAGGGCATGCATGTTCCTTGTGGCCCAGTGAGCCACAGTGGTTGCAAATGGGCGGAGCGCGTTCTGGTGTAACTCAGAATGCGGCTGACTGGCCCCCATCTGCAAAGTGAAATTCTGCTGTGTGGGGAATTCTGGATAAGTCCTCTTCCACTTCTGGGAAGAGGTTGATTACAGCGATAGCTTTGCCCGTGCACAGGTTGGGCATCAGGCGAAATCACTGTAATTTGAGTTGCTGAATTTCTCCATAAGCCATGAGACCTTTGTGGAGCTCCTCCTCGATTACCTTATGAGGAAGGTTGGTGGGGAGCTAGTCAAAAGAGATGAACAAAGTTTTCACTTTGTTCCATCTGGTGTGCGTGGTGTGCACAATTTTTTTGCCCTTGGGGAGGGAAAGTTCCACACAGACTTTTGCTGCAGAATCAGCTTCATCGGCTGTTTCAAAACCAATATTGATCCAGCCGCGGCCCAAGTTGTTGGTGGCTATGTACACCGCATGAGGGAAAAGTGAGGGCTGTGCCTCACATTTTTTCTCCAACAGGGTCGATGACTCATCCCCAAGGAAGAGTCTGATCCCATGCTCCACCTTTGACAAGGGTTGGTTGAACTGAATGTACATATTGTGCGTGCTTTACAGTGAATACCATAAACCCAGATGGTGTCTGAGTTTACAATTTCTTTGTGGATTAGGTTCCTGGTCCTCCTCCAGGGCGTTTATTTCCCTTAGTTGCACTGTTAAGCGCACTGCTTGCTGTGATGCTCGCCCATGTTGTATTATTTTTATTGATAAAGTCGCCCATCTTTCCTGTGTGTGATTATCCAAATTTTCTGTTCAAATTGAATTGTAGTAACTAAAGTGATTTTTACAAGAAAGAAAAGCAGTCTTACTTAAATCTTTTATGAAAATATAGATCTTTGTAGTTTACTTTTTTTAGATGTTTATCAATATGGAATGAGAGTTTAATAAAGACTCACCTACATGGATGTAATATTTTAGTCTAATTATGTTTTACTTACCTCTAGTATTACTTTAAGAGGTGTTTTTATGCAAAGCAAAAGCTATCATCTTTTGATTTCTCTAGAAATATTTTATTGATACAATGATAGTAAAAATTAGCATATTTATAAGTTATAACATAATTATGACTAGATCATAATTGATAAGAGTATGTATTGGTTGCTAAAAAATTCTTTAAATATTTAAATTTGTTTCACTTAAAGTAAATGATAATAATGTGGTCAAAAAAAGGCTTATATAAAAGTTTGACATAGGGCTAAAAATAGAGGTTCATTATAAGGCACATCAGATTAAAGGACTTCACAAAAGCAATTCCTCATTAATTGCTCATTATAAGCCTTTATTAGTTAAGTTGTGAAATGACTTGTCAAATACCATTTGATTTGTTATAAAATGATGCAAATATATAGAACTGGAAACATTATTTGAAGCTAGATGTTGCTATCTCACTATTGTAGATCTGATAATCAAACTCAGTAATAAAAACTTAATAAAGTCTTGATGCTGCAAAACTATGGAAATAAATCTAAACCAGAACATGTACAAGTCGTTATAATTTTTATCTTTAAAAAATATATCTAATTTTATATTAACATATAAGATAATTTGTGATGGCTCTTTTATGTCAAAAATGTTAAATTATATTATAGATACCATAATAAACAAGACTCAAAAACTCTCTTTCTGCTCGGCATAACCTATAAGCAATTTAAACAGTTATAAAAAGTAAAAACTTAATTGCCCACCGTAGTTTTGCTCTAATGTCATCAGATTCCCAGCTGGATGCCCCAGTGTGGGGCAGCGGCGAAAATCCACCTGCCATTTTTCATCTGAAAGGAAAATGCTCTAAGAATGATTTGCCCAGTCATACCAAAACCCTGGGATGATTTGTTACTCCAAAGGATCTCAACGCCCAACTTGCTTGATCCCAAGAAGTGCCTCGCTGCCTCCTGGCGCTCCCTCAGAGCAACATCATTTGGCCTTAGGGTTGAATATGGGAACCTTTTCCCATACAACGACCAAGACATTATTGAAATGGCTTAGGTGGTGATGACACCAGCCTGTTTTATTGACTTCCACCCCTATAAGGGGTATTTTGATCTCGGCTTCACTTGTGAAGCTGATGCCACCACTGCGGCAATGGTGCCCCTGGTCTTCCAGGATACACCTCTCTCAACAACACTAACCTGGCTATCAGCGGACACCACCTTGGTGGTTCAGTTCGCCGGTTTGCCTACCCTGCCTTCCCCCTGAGGTGCTCCACCAGGAGCTGATAGAAGGTTTGGCAGCCTATGGCTCCAACCCCATCCTGCAATTTGTGGTCCCAAATGGGGCCACACGCCTCACTGGGCCTCAGGTGTATGCCATGATCATCCCCAAAACAAACAAAATTGCCCTGACAATTCCCCCTTGTGACACTATCCCCTCTGCTCCCAACCATCCATTCTAGGCATGCATCGAGGGTGGATGGTTGATTTGTCCATCCTGTTTTGAGTTAGACCACTCAAAATGCAAGTGCCCATATCTAGCAGCATCTGACGGTGCTGATAGTTCTTCTGATGGCCACCAATCAGCTGATCACCCTATTCCAATTCTGGCATCGGGTATAATATTACTTCCCCCTCCCCCAAAGACTGTTGCTGCAGCTGCATCTGCAGCCACCAATCAGCCTCCACCTTGCCCCAGTGCCACACATGATTATTCCAATCAAGCACAGGATTGGACCCCAGTTTAATCCCATGCAACCTCCAATGAATCAACCAATCCTTAACCATATGCTGACTCCCCAATTCCATTACGCCAGAATTCATGGGAGTTTTTGGATGAAATTGATGAATCAGGCAACATTATTGAAGAACCATCGCTGCAAGTCAACTAGTTCTGTAATGCAAAATGGTATGAAGAATTCACCCCTCATTTATATGTCCCAAAGCCAAATGTGAACCATTTCACAGCGACCACCAGCTTGAAGTGGAAGCAGCCAACCACACAGATTGTCATCCTCTCCACAAAGCTGCCGCCAAATCAGGGGCAATGCTCGCAGGAGATTTCCCTCCTCCCATTATCCTCTCCACCATTAGTATGCTCCAAAAGAAAAAGGTGACTGAATCTCACAAAGCCGCCAATGACACCATACAGCATGTGGCAGTGGTAGTGCAGAATACCAAATCCAAGATTACCCGCACTAATATCACCACATTTGTAAAGCTCCCTGATGCATGCATGAAAGCTGAAACAGCTTTGGCCAGTTAGTTGGATTTCTTATAATAACTGCTGTCTTCTGCCACCCCAATCATTGAAAATTTATCTCCACATCCCGCTGACGCCCCAACGACCCTGCTCTCTGCTGTAGCTCATGTACTGCTTTGGGGTGAAGCAGAGGCTGAGGATGAGCCCCTTGATCCCCCCTCCCCTTCCGCCATAACGGGATAAGCAATTCTTGCCTTCCCACCTGGTAGGTTGTGTTCATATTTTGTGTGTCATCCGCTCGTTTTGGGAGGTTCATTTATAGTGTTTGGTGAGGATTTATTTGTTAGCTTTTCAATCTTCATTAATGTCCGTACCCTGGTCAGCTTACCTCAGTCAAATAAAAGATGAATTCTAATGGTTAAAAACCCAAAATATCAATTAATGAAGAATGATGGTGTTTGGAAGATTTAATTTATTGTGCAATGCTATGAATAAAGAGATTCACTAAAATTTTAAGACCCAATCTAAAACATTGGAAGTAGAAATTATAATATTTGTAAGCCTTTGGATGTTTCTTACTTTAAAACAGTACTCTAATATCCATGAAACATTTTTTCATGATTTTGGGTTTTATTTTTTTCATAGTGTACCTTATAGTTGATCTCCTTCAATGTTTTGCAACATCATATCTAATGGATTCCATATATAGGGAAATTGTAATCTCACAGGCCATGTTATATTGCTGATAAAAGACACCTGGGCTGTATAAACTTATGGCGGTCAATATTGTAGTGACTGTCACAGAGCTTTCCCTGACATTATTTTATAAAAATCCCTTTCCTTCCTACCTTAAACTATGTCATAGATTGTGCTAATGAAAATAAGATTGAGCAGCCATTACAGAAGAGCAACCACCCATGCCACCACACAGAATGCAAATGGTACAACCACCCATGGATGTTTGTTTAACTATTGGGGTATACTTACTATGAGCCACAACTTCCAAAATTTGAGAATCTTAAATGAAAATAGCTATTGAAACCAAAATTTAGTAAAATTTAATTTGGTTTCTGCAGAACATATTTGATACAAACGTAAAGAATAGAAAAGACTAATAGTATGACCTATTTGGGCCTGCTGCCTCATAAACTGCTTAAGGAATAAATGGGGGGTGTATTTGGGTCAATCAATTACTAATGCATTTTGATCTGAGGATCAACACACTAATAAACAACTTCTTAAGCTGATGATAAAGTTTGACAGACCAGATTATTATAATCTTTGCTTAAATTTCAATCAATACTTAATAGTTTTAAAAACTTAATTATGGCTTAGCAGTCATATGGGCCATTGGTGGGGTGGGTGGGACAAGACAAAAGGCAGGGTTAGTAGGTTCAATTAAAAATAAATCAAATGGGTTCTCAAAGCTTTACCTATTGATATATGACTTTGTTTCTTACCCCAGGAGTTGGTAAGGGCGCAAATGGTTGTTGAGCATATTTTGGCTTCACTTGACTTGTATTAATTCAAATAGATTATCCACCTTAGGGATACTCAAACCTATTTTATGACTTTTTATGCATTTTAGGGGGACAACCTGGCACCAGGTGCTAACCCTGACCTCCGCTACTGCCTTGCACACTCCCTAGTCATCCCAACAATATTTTAGTAGGGGAAGGACCAGAGGGGAAGAAACCTTCAAGTATAGGATGTGACCCACCTCTTATCTATAACATGGGCCAAATCTCCCTTGATGGCTAGTGGAACAATCGCCTTCTTTAGGCCCTCCTTTGTTTTATGAGGAATTGCTCCATGTCCAAGCATAGGGACTGCCTCAGGACTTATAAACTTTGAGATGATTTGTTTGTGTAATTTTCTCTTTACAAATCCTCTTGGTATTAAGTTTTAGCCCTAGTGTGTCTAGCCATCCAATTATTCAGTGCGTTCACCACTACAATCTAGGTTTGTTTAGGAGCATTAGAAGGCACCTGAAAGTTGAAAAAGCTAGATGTCATACAATTCCTGTCGCCGCTCCAATGCAATTGCTGTTTTAAATGTCTCCTGATTATCTTAAGCTGGCTACTGCAGTTGAGGCTTTCCTGTTTTCTTTAAGGTTTTTCACGGGATCCTAAATCATCTTAAACATTCCCCGTATTATTACAGGGTTTTATTCTGCTCAAGACTTACTTGATAAAATTGAAGCCCAAATTTTTCTTTTACAACTATTTGAAGGCCTGTTGATTTCCTAATTTAATGATCCCTAGATGACACAAACTTTTTAGTACTGTTTGGGATGATCCACCAATTACCCTGGGTGCTACATATGAACTACTTTTTTTGTGTATTTCTCTTTATGTTAGTGAGAAACCTTCCATTAAGATTAAGCAGTGTGTAAGTCAAGAAGAGGTTACTAGAACCTCACTCCATACTTTTGTTGGAGAAGAAAGAAATATCTGTGTTATTCTCCCCACAATAGTGAGGAAGATCCACTTGCCATGTCCGTTATGCTGCCACTGGATACATCAACCCTCAAAGATACAGTGAAAATGTCTCATCTTAAAGATTCTTTGGCCATGGCCTCTATGGCCTGACCCTCTTCCTCTCCAACTATTTGTAAGGCCCTCGGCATCTGCTATTAGGTCAAACAGGGTTGTACACACTCTTAGGTTTAAAAGGGTACAAATATCAAGGCTTTACTTCTTACCCATATTTCTGACCTAGGGCATACCTAAATGAGAGATGGGTAGCCGCTGCCCCTCACAGCATTTTATGTTTCTCACCCAATCTACTCCAAACCCAAATCCACTATATTTCATAATCTACTGAGTATTATATATATAGAAGTTCAGAAAATCTGTGTAGATGTAGTAGAATTTAAAAACTTAACACAACAGGTAATATACCCCTTCATCAACATATGGCTCAATCAGGAGACACTTTTATAAAAACTGAAAACTGGGTAGCCACGGATGAACCTAATTTTTCAATAAATTCAAAAATTTCAATCAAAAGATCAAAGAAAATAAATTAAAAATGAGGTATTACCTGGCAAAAATTCTGAACCTATTAAAATGAATTCAGACAATTGGAACCTTTAAAGGCAACACAAGAATAGTGCAAGAATCTCAGCGACATTGGTATATGGGAAATTAATTGAGTAAATAATTCTTGACATTATCAAATTTGATTAGCATTCAAACCCAATAAACATAGCTTAGTAATCCCCTCCCTAGTGCCACTTAAAGCTTAGCAATCTGCTAATTGTAGCGGGTTCATTTATTTGTTTATCATTAAAATTTTTTATTAAGGACCTCAGTTTCAAATTTATTACTTTTTACAACTTTATTAATAGAAATGCGATTATGTTATGGATTAGTTGGAGGCCACATGAAGGTCTAGCTTACTGGCCAGTTGATGAGGAAATTAAAATGATTGATATAAATAATTACCAAAAACGATGACTCTAATCCTGCAAGAAACCTCACTCCATCATCCTCACTAGTTTCTAGTGTTCAACACCTCTCCCTCACTCCACCTCATTCAACACTTACAAAGAGGCGCAGGCCAGTAGTTTTGACCTGCTACTGTAGTTGCATAAACACCCACATTTGTAGCCCAAGTTTCTCTTAGCACGCTCTTTCCCTAACACTATTATCACTACCACGTTACTTTCTAGAATCTATCTCTTGGATGGTCCCTTTAGTGTATATTGACCCTCCAATTAGAGGAGTTGGTGAAAAAATTTGTTCCATATATTTTATGGGAAAAGGTCATAGTAACAATTTAAGTTAATCTTAAAAACATAGATTAGTAGAAGGTTATGCGGAATGCAAAAAATCCACAACATGTCAATTAACGGATAATAATGGTATAAAAACTTAATTGTTGTTCAGTGCTGAGATTTTGAAAATTTGATAAAGTTTTTGAGACCCAATTTATATATTTGAGCTTATATATAATAGTAAATGAAAATTTCTTGGTGTTTCTCAACTTTGCACAATTAGCTACTTTTCAATCATTGTGTTTCACAATACTTTAATTTTATGTTTCTCTAAATTCTCGTGATTCTCTCCCTCTATGTATTGTAACAATCATGTTTGATGGAGCCATAAAAAAGGAGATTAATTTTTTGTGAATTATGTCATTTTGTTGACCCTTGTCTCTGGGAGTTTGCGTTTGTGGCAGCTGATATTATGATAACTATAAGGGATATTTCCCTAACACATCTATGAATTAAGTTATACTTAACGAATATTTTTAAAGTCATCTTGTAATTTTTAGTAATGTCATAGTAACTTTTATATATTGATTATTGATTTATTCGAGGTACGCTGACCAGGGGATGGACAGTACTGATCACAACACTCAAGATGACAAAACAAACTACTAACCAGGTGGGAAGCAGAAACTGCTTAACCCACCATGGCAGAGGGTGAGGAGGGGTTGGGGGGTTGGTTTTCAGAAAGACCCACCTCAATCAAGGGGTGTTGGTTACAGTACCAGATCAGAGCAGAGAGCCAGGGCGTTGGGGCATCTGCATAGTGGGGGCTGAGGTCAGCGTAGTAGGAGTTTTCCACTTCTGCATCAAGATAATGATGGGAAAGTGTTTCAACAAAAGCTGCGAGGAGAACTTCAGCTTCTTTGTGGGATTCAGGAAGTTGGGTGAAAAGGGAGGTACTGTGGCGGGTGATTTTGGCTGAGGGGTTGAATGAAGCAAGCGTTGCGACATTCATAACAGCGATTTCAGCATCATCAAATAGTTTTGAGATGTCACTGAAGGGAGATTCAGGGAAGTCGGGGGGAAGAAGATGGTGGGCAGGCCATGCTGGAGCTGAGCCACTGACTGGGCCACCGCGGTGCATAGTTTTGGGCAATGAGGAGAGGCCACCGCAGCTAAGGCGAGCTGGTGGTCACTTTGGAAGGGGGCTGTATTGGGTAGAGGAGCAAAATGGCGAGGGGTAGGGGTTTCATCGAAGTTGGGAAGGAAAAATTCTGCCCGACCATAATCGCCATGGCAGAGAGGTTGACCTGTATGCTTACTAATGAGGACATTACCTGATTCGTCAGTTTCAGCCAATAGATCTCATGGATTTTGGTTCACTGGAATAGTGGCGTTTAAATTTGAGTGGGTAGGATTGGGCGAATGGGCAGCTTCTTGGGTGTGAATGTTGGTCCAAGCATTGCTCTGATTGGCTGGGGTAGATTTAGGTGGGAGAGTGAGGATGGAGGTTTTGGGGGGGCTGATTTTCCATATGGGCCCACTGAACGAGATTGGAGGGTGGGAGGGGGCAGCAAAGCGCCCCATACTGAAAATCCAGAGGGGGGCTCAGAAGCTGCAGCAGCGGATTTGGCCTTAGGGCATGCTCTTTTTGCATGGTCGAGGCCAAAGCATAGGGAACAAATCTGCCTACCATTATTGACCCAAGCCCAAAAGAAATGATCAGGCGCTGCAGCCACACTAGCACAGGGTGGGATTTGGTGGGCTATGGTAAGGTGGTGTGGTATGATGGTGGCTGTTGCATGAGGAGCAGCAAGGCGTTCCACACCAGATGAAATGGCAAAGATGAGGTTGGGCTGAGTGCCATAAGCCATAAGCCCTGCGACCAACTGGTCATACAAAAACTGGGGTGGAAGGTGGGATGGGAGATTTGCAAAGGATACCACTAGCATGATGTCTGAAGGGAGGCGAGTACAGGTTGTGGGAATGGGGTTTTTTTTATAAATTAGAGGAGTTTGTGCTGCCGCTTCAGCATCCTCCTCAGATTGGAACCCAACGTCAAAGTAATCCCTTAAAAGGGCGGAAGTCTATAAAGCCAGCTGGCGCAAAGGCTGTAGTGGCTAGGTCAATAATTGCCATATCAGCATATGGGAACAAATGCCCATAGTCCACTCTGAGGCAATAGTAAATAGCAGAGCGAGGGAGGGCGAGAGGATGGGGGCGAGAAGGGTGGACGCGCGCCAGGTGGAGCGCTAAGTCCCTTGGGGGGACAAAATGGTTGGAAGCAGTGGGCGGGCTGTTTGAGCCTGTCTGAACGCGCTTGCCGCAGGGCGGAAAATGCTAGGTGGGGGTGCACTGCTGCCCCACACTGGGGTGGCAGGCGGCAGAGCCAAGGACATCAGAGAATAGGTTTGGGCAGATGGCTGTGGATAAGTAAACTTAAATCTAAAATCGCTCAAAAGTGACTTTGAGCGGTCAAAGAGAGTTTTAATAAGTAACTTCTATATATGAATAGCTGAGAATCCTGATTTAACATTATTTAGTGCCCTGAAAAGTAAAGTATTTAGTAACAATAAGATGATGCATCAAGACATGTGGCCTTATTAAGGGTAATTCTCAAATCTGAAAAATCTGAACTGCCAGCAAAAATAGTATAAATTACAAAAAAATCTTTGAGCGGTCTAAAGTACCAGCTATAAAGGTTGTAGGTGCTAAAAGTTATAATTGACAACGTGGGAACGCACATTAGTCTACACCAAGCACAAAAAGGATATGGGAAAACCAAGGATATTATTAAATAACCCAAAAGAGCATTGAATACTCGCAATAATTAGAATTTTAAACTAAGGAACCAAATTGAAATAATATAAGACATATAAACCGCTCTAGAGTGGAAAATTCATGCCATAAAATTTTAGTACTCATTCCCGCTTTCTTATAATTATCATTTGTTTCATTTATTCAAAAATGTGTAACATGATGTCCTAGTCTAGCCAGTGCTCTTTGCTTTTAGGGTCTGACATCTACGGCACGTTTTACTATTAATTTTCAAATTGTATATTTATAATGCTAATGAGAGCAAGTAAACTTTGGGCGTTTGAGACTGAGACTGAGATTTAATTGAATTGTAATTGTTTTATTAAATAGGTTGCAATTTTACATTTAGGATAAGCCTGAACCGTTACAAAAAAGGGTTATGTTTACTAGTGGTAATTTATATTAGAGAATCTATACACTTAGAGCTATATCTAATTTAGCATTGTAGTGTTTAAGGACTTCCATGATAAATAAAGATTTGATATTGGATGAAATACATGGTGTCCTATGCTGCTTGTACTGGTTAAACTGAAGCTTCAATCCATTTAGCCAAATAATCAACTTAACTAGTATATACAGTTTTTCAGAAAAACTAGATAAGGGTTAAAAAACATTAAAGATAAAGGTATGAATTTTTTTATGGCGTCATTGATGGTATTTACACTAAACTCATATTTGTGACTACTTTTTACATGGTAGTAAAGCGTCAAATTTTAATGACAAAACGTGATTTCTCTCAAATTTTTACAATTATTGACCATATTTAATCTTACACGCTCTTCAGTGTACTAGCGCGGTATGGGTCTTCATGATGACAAGCACTCATTCCTGAAACTAAGCATGAAAGCTATATATCAAATATAATTACTTTTAAGGCATAATTTTTAATACCAAATTATTATATTCCTTGTGTTGTATACCCTTCTTTACTAATCATCCTCATCTACTTGATCAATAGGCTTTAAGATAAGATTGTATAACTAATCTGCTTCATTTTTGTCTAATTAATTGATTAACAATTGTGATGACCTTTACATTCATAAGGAAAGTTCTGCCTTAATGCCCAGTCTTCATATTTGTAAGGATCCCACCCATGGATTATAAACTGGACAGAGACAAACATCCTAATATAACAAAATAGGTCTTAACCCTTGGCCTTGCCTTAATGAGATTAAAAATTTAGATCACAAAGTTGATGAGTGTTGGGTGGCTGCAACCGCCCTTCTCAAAGCACCAAAATCTCTGGAAACTTATAATTCTCAGGTCCATTAAATACTATAAATACGCCGAATTTTATGTAAAGATCAAGCCAGTTTGCGTGGAGACAATGATCTGTATAAGGGGAATAGGCTTGGGAAGCACACCCATAAACAAAAACCCTCAAACAAGGAGACCATCACCTTAGAAATTTTTTGCACCCGCGTTGAACTTTTATTTTTTTAAATTTTTGATTAGAAAGTGCTATTAGTAAAGCATTTAAGTGGAAACTAAATGATTCAAAGGTACCTAAAGTTGTTGATCAAGTTTAAAAGTCTAAATATAATTTCAACTACTCAAGAATTTTTCTGATCAGGCACACGTGCATAAAACTATTAACTATTATTTCCCAATTGTTTAGTATGATTACCCAAGACCCTGATAGTAAAAGGGTTTATGTTTTCTTTTCTCTCTGCTATATAGGTTTGCATTCCCTGATAGTAACATTATATTGAGTTTAGTAATTTATTGATGTCAAAATTGGCTTGTATTAGAAAGTAGTTTGCTACTAAAGGTGGTGACAATGGTGATTCTTGTGTGATTTCAATTAATAAATATAGCAAAGTGAACTCCTTACTAACATTGACTACAATCAATTTAACTCTTAGCACTATGGTATAAATTATTGACAGATTGTAGTCTGCTTTTAGCTTGGAACAAGACGAAATCATTATTCTAACATTCATGTTTTCTTTTTTTAGCACTAGTGGTGCCCAACCCAAAAGGGGGAGCCACCACGCATCTTTATTTGCAAATGGGCCAAACATAGGAATTATTGTAAATAAAAATCCTAATATAGCCCCTAAGTTATCAGCATAGGAAGCCATATCAAAAGGTGAGGAAGCTTTGGGGAAACTTTTCTCTGGCACCCGCTTTAGCTGGTGGACCATTCCAGACAACATTGGGGTAGAAGCATCAGCAACATGTGGCATAAAGAGGTATAATTGTGGGGTTTCTTCATTGATGAGGATGGCAGTGTCCATCGCCTCACATATTGAGCAAGTTGATGCTAAGCAAAAGTGATGAAAGTAGGCATACAAGTGAACGACTTGATGCACCGGCAGGTTTCAGGATAATTGGGGTTATAAAGAGAAGTTTTTGACGCATCAATACAAGCGCAGCTTACAAAAAAAGCAAGCTTCTCAATTTCATACTTCACATCTTCTTCAAAATCATAGGTAAATTTGGGGATAGGAATAACCTCAACAAGGGGCTCCATTGCCCCATGTAGTTTCTGGAAAACTAGGGTGTTGGCAGGGTCAGATGAAGCCTCAACTGCCATTATTATTATTATTTTTATAAAATTGGAAAACTTTTTTGAGGGCGAAAATGGTGGGGACGTGAATCAGGAGGGTCAACAAAGAACATCTTAAAGCAAAATATAGTTTCACATTGTATGGCCATTCCTCCTCATCAATACATTTGAGAGCTTTGAATAGATTGTATTCATCCAGCGATGGGCCAGTCATTGGAATTGGGGCAGCGGCTAAAGCTGATTGGCCACATGCTATCAACAACAGCAGCTCAGCTGAAACTAGTTCAGCCATTGACTCAAAATCTCATAATATGGTCAAGTTTTATTAATTTTTATTAATTTTTGGTTTGATTGGCCGCTGCTTTTGGAGCAGTGAAAAATTTCCCTGAGGTTGGGGGAGGGAGGAGAACGTTACATTTAAAAGTTTGTGGCGAAATGGCCGTGGGCCCAACGCCCAAGGATGAGCGGTGGAAGCAGCTGAAGCGGAAACTGTAGGGCCTTATGCTTTGAGTTTCAAGCTCAAAGCACAAAGGGCAAATGGTGCAGCCGTTTTCAACACGCGCCCAGAATTGGTGATTAGGGTAGATTTGATCATAGTATGGGGGAATTGTGAAATGGGAATTGCAATGAAATGGGCAAATCATCACAAAGGTGCAAGACCCTGCCAGATGATCTGCTCCATTTGGAACCACGAACTGCAACATGGGGTCTGTATAAGTCCAGGGGAACGTCCCCTTTGCATAGATTGAGCAATTTTCCCATTCCCCAACAAGAAGGGTACAAAAAGGGTGGCTGTACCTCTTATCACCTAGGGCAATTTAACCCACATGTTAGATAAGCACTGGGTAACAGCACTCCCTCTTAAGATTCCTCCCCTGGTACCCAAGCTCTCCTCAGCTGAACTTGTCCACAATGTGAGGAAATCTTTGCCAATATTACCAAATTGAAGTCAAAAGACTAAAACCAATGGTAATAAAGACCAACGGTCAGAAACCTGGTATTCAAAAAAGACCATAAGAGTATTATCAGCTGAAATTGTGGACGACATTAAGCCTTCAAGTGAGATGATTGCCATTGCTAAATCCTCTTCAAAATCGTTGGGTATTGTCACCAAAAATTTGAAACCCCTAGTTCAAGAAATGGGAGTTGCGCCTGATACTACTCATTTGGCCAAACGAACGCCCCAGAAACTGGGCACAGGTGGGTTGGCCATCCTGAATTTGTTTCTGACCAATTGGGACCGCCCCTATGTGGGGTGGCCCTGGGGAATTCCTGTTGCTCATTGGGCCAAACGCCATCACACCAACTGATGTAAACACAGTTGAGCATCAGTCCAGGCATTCATGGACAAACTGATAGTGACTCAGCCTGCAATCAAATCCTTTGATGTCAGTTCCAATTAAAATAATCTGCCCCCTCCCCCAAAAATTTGCTGTGTTAGGTCAAATTTGAGCGACCTGATCCATCTTTGACTAATTACCAATTGAGCACTATTTAATCATTTGAATTGCACTGAGAAATTGTTGGTCAATTTTCTTTATCTATCTTTCCAATAAAAACATTTTACCCAATTCAAGTTCTTATGCTTGAGACTAAACTGCTTTTTCTGAAAGTATTCCAACAACCCTTGGAGTTTATGGCCATGTTCATCTGAGATTTTGCTAGGTGTCTATGCAAGATTATGGCTCATGGGTACTTAATGGCAGAACTCCTTCCTAGTTCCATAACCGTCATACCAGCAGCAGTGCCACTGGAATTTGGGTTTGTCATTTGTGTGTTTCAGCACTTAAAATGGCAGGCTGTTAAAGAATAAATTGCTTTTTGCCCGACAGTCTGCACCATAAATGGCCTAAATTCTCCATGAGTTGGTGGCGGAGTCTTTTGGGGGAGAGATGGGAGTGCAACGTGGCAAACTAAACCACCAAAGTTGCCTCATATGGGAGTTGGGTTCAAATGATTGGGAGGGGCATTTTTATAATATCAATTGCTGTTTAGCTGCTACCACTGTACCAGCTTCTGAGCGGAAGCCAAGATCAAAATACTCCTTAAAGGGGAGAAAGTCAATATAGGCAACTGGTTTTAAAAATACCTTGAGTCATCTTGATGATGGCTGCACTTGTGTATGGGTAAAGATTTCTATATTCAACCCATAGACTGAAATGCAAATTGATCTGTTGGAGCACCAAAGGGCTCTGGAGCACTGGTTGGGAACTTGCAAGGTAGTGGATTAAATCCCAAGGAGGGACATAACGCCTGGTAGCGTTGGGAGGGCTATCAGAGCTAGCCCAGGTGCATTTTGGCGGCGGCCAAAAGACACCAGATGGCGGCGCACCACCACCCCAAGCTGGGGCAGCAGGCGTCAATTGCATCAACATTGATAAGTTTTAGCTCGTTCAAGTGGTCATTTTTGTATTTTTCTAAAAAAATATGAATTTGGCTTTAATTTTAGGTATCAAGCGAATTAAGAACTGCATATATGTGTTCTTAGCCCTCTATTATGTAAAACATCTTCTATTTAATTGGGACAGCAGTACCAAGTGTGCTTTGATTACTATCACAATTTGAGGACCCTCATTAGAATTGAAAATTCATTGTAACATTAGATTCCTAACAATGGTATAGAGGTACGACTCAAAAGCCTTTGATCTAAAATTTCCAGGTTGGATCATCATGTTTTGTTAATTTAGAGAAGCATTACCAATAACAACAGTGTATATTGTTCCATAAAGGAAATTTCTATAGTGTCTAACTGAAATATATGGTAAGACAACATATATAGGTAAATTTAAGATTTTTTATCTCTATATGTCTATATGATAAGAGATAATAGGTTGATAAAAAGCCATCATCTTCAAGTTGCACCAAGTATGCTAAAACTAATAATCTGAGACTCTTATCTAAAAAAACTATAGGTTTATATAATTTGGATGGCGCAAGATGCGTCAAATTTACTATCACTTGAGGTCTTAAAACATCTTTGTAAACTATTTACCTATAAAAAGGGTAGTCTTTTTCATTAAGTTTACAAGAGGGTACTGAGTTGGTAAACTATAGACTAAGTGATAATTGTCCATTATTCTGAATAACACATGCATGTTACATGATAATCCAACTTGATAATGGCTTATTTTTTCATGAAAAAAGTTGCATAATTTGTGCAATATGGAACTTTTTAAGGATCTAAGTCATATTAAAAACAGGATATTGATAGGCTAATATTAATATTGTATTTAAACAAACTCTAAATCATGATATGCTGGGTATGACACTTATTGATGGTACATAAGAATATTATGATATTTCCTAGGTAGAAAAGTACAAACCTCTATGTAAGGTCTCATTGGATGGTATCTAAAGACCGTTGAACTGGGGAAGGTGATTTATAGACCTGTGGCATTTTATGGGCTAAAATACCTTCAATGCACATGCAGGAAAAACTCATCTAGTCTTATTAGGAGAAAATCATATACAGTGGTCATAGATTTAAGTCATTGCTGTGAAGTATTCTATACTAGAAATTTGATTAAAATTTTATTAACACAGATTATTTAATAGATGTTTTTATTGGGATATTCAAGTTCCAATAGTATGCTGCAATAGAATGTCCGCCATTAATCTATGTATAATAAAAAGTTGTGAACACCATGGAACTTATGAAGGAGAATGTAATCAGAACTAAAAGCTATTTACGCTTTATTTAATTGGGGAATTATTCTACATCTACAATATGATTTATACCATATAAAATTAGATCTTTATATTTATCAATTAATTCAATAATTCATGACTTTATAATTTGTGTAATAATAAGATGGGATATTAAAGAGTTATGCTAAGTAATGGAACTCAATAAATACTTATGGACTAAATACTTTATATATATGGACTCAAGGTAGTGTTCACACAAAATTACTAATTGTTAGCTCATGTTAAGTTAGGTCGTTTTATTGTAGATTCTGTGATGTCCTCTGTTATAATATTTTACTTTTGTTTGTTACAGGTGTTTCTTCACAGAACCTATTATCAATGAAGTTCCTAAAGAATAAATTAGTCATTTATAAGTGGTGATATCATGCCAAGTAATGCACGCAGATTTTGTGCACTATTTTGTGCTGCTAGAAAATTGAAACAAGCAGTTTCATTAGAAAATAATATTAAATAACCTTTTATCATTAAGTAAAAGTTTGACATGGTCTCTGATTTATTCAGAAGCGCAAAATTATACTTCTCAAACTTAAGCTCTCATGGAAGCAAGATGAGAGTAAATAATTAATTGATTGACTACTCAGAGGTGCCAGGCAGGACAACCTGGGTGGAACTTATCCGTCTCTAGAGGTTCAGATGTTCCTTAGAATTTGCAGTAAGATGGATATGATTCTTCAGTCCTAGAAAACTTAACCTTATATAAAAACATGGATTTTAAAAAATTATAATAAGAAAAATGCCAGTAATTAAAGTGCCAAGGGAAAATCAGGAACGTGATGAGTGATAGGCAAGTACTATGTGAGAGAGAGGAAGGAGATTCATGAATGCATGAGGCAATGGCACAGTCCATTTTCAGAGTTAGGGTAGATCAGTATTACTTGTTGAAAGCTGGACTAAAGACAAATAATGATAGAAGAATTAGGCGGTTTCTATTGTCTGTTAATAGGGAGCCAATAAGTGAGAAGGTATAATATGTGTCAAAAGATGCTTAATGAGGCGAGTAGAGGTATTAAACTCTGAATACATCCTCAAACTTAATACTCAGATAAATAGTAATTCAGCTTGGTCATTCATCCTTATCTCATTGGCCAGTGGAGCTTTAATTATTAAATTTATTTAAAGGTTGTTAGATTATAAACTTGGCGTTATAATGGGAAATTGCTTTGGGCTCAAAAATACAAGAGTATCAGTAATCTTTGGCATAAGGAATGATAAAACATTTTTAAACAATTGATAATGGTATAAGGCTTTAACACTGAATAATTATTGAATAATAAATATAACAAATGATAATAATAAAAGTAAAATCAACCTTGATTAAAATATTTAATATATTACAACCCCAAATTTGATGCTTCACCTAAATTAAGGCAAAGTCTAACAATATTATTAAACATTGTGGACTCCAGTTGCTTTTATTGTATTTTTAAATCTAATATAGTGTAGAAACTAAATAAGAAGCTAAGTACAAATAATAATAAACATCTTATTGAAAAACATTTCAGAAAAAACTATAAAGAGATCAATTTGGTAGAAAAGTTTCTTCAACAAATATTTTCTCATTAACATTAAACATAACTGGATGCCTTTGAGAATTAATAATGGTTGCTGCATATTAAAATTATGTGAGCTAATAGAAGAACTTGCTAACTCTTAAGAGCAAGGTATGTAAAAATTGTCCAATGGTATTGTTGGTTTCACATCAGGCATACCACTATTTTTACTATATTTAGTGCCAATTTTTAATTCTTGTGGGAATACTGGCTTTTTGTTGCTAACTAGTGCTTTTTGCCTGGATTACTACAATAATTTTGCAAATATAAGTTTCTAAACTTCAGGATAAATATACTTAAGGGGTTAGTTAACCACTTTTAGTTAGATAAAAATAAATAAATTAACGTAAAGGATTATATATTATATAAATTTTATTAGTCTCCGCGGGGGGAGGGAGGGTAAGAATCAAACTCTATTAATAAGTAATGCATAGTATTTAAAATTCAAGGCTCAAAGTTCAGATTAGATTTTTAATATCTGGAATAGGGAATATGGGGATTCGACCTATTGGAGCTCTCAAAACTTGCATTGCTTAGATAGAACAGCCAATGGGAATTCAGTTGCAGGTAGGATATACCTGTGAGGCAATAATTTTAAATATTTTACTCAACCATTGGGTGGGAAAATATTTGCACCTTTTGGGACCCCATTCAAACTTATAAAAGGATGATCTCCATGGTGTAGGTTAAACTAAAGCAGTTGTAAGACGGGAAGGGACCTCCAAATGGCTCCCTTGATTCCGCCAACAATTCAGAGTAACCCTGACACCCAAACTTATGCTATTTGCCAAAGAAGTAGTAATAAAGGTATTACCCAAATTTGAGGGGTTCCACAATGAATTTGTCAGGGTGTTTGGGCCAATTGTATCGTTATATTTATCCCAAACGCTCTTCAAACAATACTAGACTTGCAATTGTCTAACACTACCCATTTCAAGAGTGTTAGGGGGTGAATAGAGGTGTAAGAACTGTCCATGGACCCAGTTGATTGTAACTCCAGAAGAAAGGGATTTGATAGAGTACTCATCCCCTCTCTTATATGTGACTACAAAGGGTCTTTCCCAGATAGTCCCAAGATTCTCACTCTAGGAGTAATGCAATTGTGGTAATACAGTACCAAGTTGGATACTTGGAATGATGTAAGTGGGGCCCAGAGCTCATTCACTGCTTGGACCTCTTTAATAACCATCTTCGCCAAGTTAGTCATAGCATCAGACTGTAGTTTGATGATGTTTTGGGTCAACTTCTTCATAGCTTACTCAGGGTCAGTCCTTTAAGTAAAAATGTCTTTGGCTAGTAGAGCTGGTACCTCAGGTTATCACCCATACAACACACACAAAGGGGACATCTTGAGAATCGGTGATAGCTGATCCAGTAAGACATGAGGGCACTAGTAAGTAGAGATCCCAGTGGAGAGGTCTGAATTGGCCATTTTGCGGAGTAATGAGACCAGTGTTCCATTAACTCTTTCTACAGCCCCATTTGTGGATTGGTTATAGGGGGCCAAGAAGAGTTGTTGAGCTCCCATGGAAGTGGCAAGGAGCTTTACCACTCTAGAAGTATAGTTTTTCCCATTGTCACATAGGAGGACCTGGGGCACCCATGCTGGGTGAAGATATATTAATGCAAGAAAGCAGCCGTGGCTTTGGTAGTCTGAGCGGGGAGATCCACATCTTCAACCTAATTTATGAAATTCTCTATACCAATTAAAATATAACGATTACCCCCAGTAGTCTGAGGGAGGGGACCTACCACATCCAAACTTTGGTGTGGAAGGGTTTTGGGGCTTTGTAGGTTGGTACTGATAACGGGCATTAAAGCTTGATTTTTTACAGGTTAAATAGGCATCCAGGTCTTCAGCTCTGATCTCCATGATGCCCTCCCAGTGATACCACACTTTAACCCACTCATAAGTTTTTCGGACTCCACCAAGCCCCATGATAGTGTGAGACTCCATGATCACAGGTACTTGCTCTGATGGCTGTAGATAAGTTAACCATTTTACTCTGACTTTTTTATATAACGTCCCACTCTCCAGCTTGGTGTTGTGGGAGTGCCAAGATAGAATCTTCAGTACTGGTTCATCTACATCAGCCCATGCATCAGTTGTCATTGTTGGATATTCTCCTTCTTGACTTCTGAGAAAGAATGTTGGAGTCTGATCTTTGAATTATATTGTGGCTATCAATGATATGAATACCAACGGCGAAAAGACTTTGGCAGATTCTCGGTGGAATCCTATCCATCAGGACAATACAATCTATACCCAAAATTGGCGTAATATGGTAAGAACTAATAATAGGATTGCTCTGACTTCTTAGCCAAATTTGAGGTATTTGATATCGCATGGGTCTGATCACCTCTGAGGTGAGAAGATTTTACTCAACAATGATAGGTTGCAAATTAACGAATTATTACCACATGAGTCTGACCACCTCCAAGATGAGAGGATTTTACTCGCTGGTGATTGGATTCAAATTATCAAACTATTACCACATGGGCCAGTTTTGCCTCAAAATATTTATCTTTGATCTGATAGGCTGAAATCCTATATTTCCTAATTTGGATGACTCAGCTTTATAATACTTTAGCCCCAAATTCCCATGGCCTCGAGGATCAGAACTAGTTTAAATATGATATGCAAGTATCAAAAGAAGGGCCTTTCTCTAGTTTGCCTTAGATAGAATAAAAGCTAAAAAGTAAAAACTTAGTTTTATTAAGAGTTTATTGTTTATTTTAAATATTCCATTGTGGGTGCCAGCGGCACATAGCACCAGCGAGCATAGTTCTTTGCTGGATTTTGACAGTCATCAGGAGGTCATGTAATCTCTCAGCTTCACTATTGTCTAAGTGAAGGATGGGCAGCCGCGTCAACCCATCTACATTCATATGGCGCATCTCATCTTGATGCTCAATGGTCATATCATAGTGCTGAAGCTTAGCCCAAAGAGACAACAGACTTGTGGGATCTTTCATATTCTGTAATTACCTTAAAGAACCGTGGTCAGTAATCACTTTAAATGAAGGCCCATATAAAAGGTGATGGTATTTAACAGCGAGTAAGGCAGCAAGACACTCATTTTCAGTGACTCTGTAATTAGTTCAGATTTTGAGATCAGCTACTGAAGTAGGACATGGGATAATCAACCCCGTTTTCATCCAACTGAGCCAAGCTCACTCAAACATTGATATCAGAGGCGTCTGTGAATAACATGAAGGGCTTGCCTTAGTCAGGGTGGCGCAGGATAGGCCTTTGTTGCAGCAACTTCTGCTGGGTCTCAAACGCGGCCTATTGTTCAGCACCCCAATGGAACAGAGTTTTTTTAACCAAGAGATGTATGAGGGGCTCACTGAGCTGAGCGAACTTGAGGATGAACTAATGGTAATAACCCATCATGCCCAAAAACACATGTATGTCACGAAATATTTTTGGCGCAAGCATTTTAGATATCGCTTACACCTTGTATTGAATGGGTTGTATCCCATCTTGAGAGATAGCGTGCCCTAGGAAGTCCAATTTCTTTTGAAAGACGGTACACTTGGAGGGCTTTAGACTGATGTTAGGTTCCTGCATGCATTGAAACTTCCTTTAGGTGGGTTAGGTGCTCGTTGAAGGTTTTGGAGAACACTGTGATATCATTGAGATATACAATCACACAGCTCATCTTGAGATACAGGAGAATATGATCCATCGCCCGCTGAAATGTGGCAGGCACATTGCATAACCCCTGGGGTAACCAAGTGGGTTGAAAAAGGCCCTTGCTACAGATAAGGGAGCAATTCTGATCCTGTGGAGAAAGGTCCATCTGCCAATACCACTAGCCAAGTACATGGCAGAAAAGAACTTGGACCCAGAGAGTTGGGCCAGAGCATCATCAATATGGGGGATATAGTAGTTGTCCTTCTTGGTGAGGTTGTTCAGCTTGCAGTAGTCCATAACATCTCAATGACCTCCATTTTTCTTCTTTATATGTAGAAGAGTGGATGACCAAGGTCTTTGAAACGGCACCAGAAACCCAGCTTTCAACAACTGTTTTACCCCGTTCACATCTATAACTCCTCAACTTTTGATTTACAGAAGGGTTTGTAGTGGATGGGACAAGCATCTCCAACGTCAATGGTATGCGTCCAACCCTTTATATGTACATAGCCATTATCAGATTTGGAGAAGATATCGGTATAGGAATTCAATAAGCTATAAACTTTATTAAGCTCTGAAGGAGTTAGATCATCAGAGATATGAACAGTGGGCAGAGTGCATAACGATTAATCAGCAGGTAGGCCCATATAAGCCATAGACTCAATACTTTAAAATTTTACAAATTCCTCTTTAGGGACCAGCATGCCTCTTCCCATCTCCTGATGCTTCTTGACGATCATGTCCTTTTTGGTGAGATTCCCTAAAAGGAGATTAATTGGTCATTGATAAGCCGGGTCTAGCACACCTGGCAAGAATCTAGGCTTAAGAGGGTTAACTCTGTCAATGCAGATTTGGTGCATTAGAAATCTGTGGGGGATTTGTAGGGTAATCTTCGTGTCAACTACCCTTTGTTCACCCGCCTTGATTAATACCTCTTCAGACACATAGAATGGGATACCCTCTAGGGCGTCCACTGATTCAGGCAGCTTTTTTGTATTCCTCCCCACAGTTGTGTAATGTAAGGTAAGGCGGAGGAAGGATCATTGGGCATTTAAAAGTCCAATATTATAGTAAGTGTGCTTTGGATTATAATAAAGATGAAATTGACCAAGAGACCCTGGTTGATTTTTGGTAAAACTCTTCAATTAGGTAAATTTCTTAAATTTAATTCTCAGCCAAATTGTCCAGCTTTTATAAATTGTGTTGTGTTAAAAATGCAGCCAAGTATGGAAAATTATGCCGAGGCTCCTCCCCAGCCCGTCAAAAATTCACCTCAAACTCTTATGAAGAGACTATCCCCTTTTATAGGGGTGGAGTAGGTCACGCAAGCTGAAGATATTTATTTGCCCATTGAATGTGTTAAATATATTAAATCTTTGCCAAACGGACTAGTACTACACCTTATCAACCCTCCATCAATCGTTCCATTGAAGCAAAGTGAGCCTTGAGAGCTCCAATATGTAGAACCCTCATATTTCTAAATTTGAACATTACTAAGCTAATTTGAAAATCAAGACTTGACATTTTAAACACTAAGAATCGACTTAGTAAGAGGTTTTGCTTCTTTACCCCCCGCTTTAACTAAAAAGCCTCTAAAACCCAACTTTTTCATATTCACTTTTAAGTTTTATTTATTCTAACTTTGGTGAAAAAACCACATATTTATTTCAGCAGTAGAGATTTAATTTCTCCTGCAATATTGTTGAAATCTAGAGCAAAAAAGCACCAGCAAGCATACCCTTGGCCCCAATTCCAACAAGTGGTGCTTACTGCAGGGTGTAGTACACCACAAAAACACTTAAAATGGAGGCTGTTGGGGGCTTAACCTTTCTAGCCTCTCTGCTGCTTTAGAACCGAGGATAGCTGCATTGGAACAGCAGCTAGCCAGTGAACTCTCTCAACTTAAAAGAATTGAACAGTTTTCCACTTCAGCCATCTCCAAAGCCCTCTTCCAAGATAATTTTACCCCTGGTGATGGTAGCATTTCCTTCTTTTTCTTCATCTATGTGTTGGAGATGGAAGGCATGGATAATCATTAAAAAATTAAGTATATCCTTTCCTATTTTAATCAAATGGCCTAAGAGATAGTGGTTCCATACATGCACCCTTATTACCTGGGCATAGGTTAAATATACGCTTATGAATAAGTTCAGCTCCCCACAGAGTTTAAATAAAAGAAAACAGGCCTTTATGTGTTTTATCCTGAAAGAGGGCAAATCAGTTGTCTCTTTTTTTGATTGGTTTTACAATTAATCTCAGCCCTTGCTTTTTGCATAAATGCTACCGCTTGAGGACGCCATTGCTTCAATTTTAAGTAAATGACTTCTCGCCCTTCCTTAGTAAGGCATCTTATCTCAATCAAAAGGCATTTCAAGAGCATACGGTATATAAAGGAGGCTTTATTAGAAGTTGAAGATCTTTATGAAGTTGAGACACCCCAAGTAGTGGGGTTGAAACCGCATCCTTAACCATAAAGAATCTCCCCACTATAGACTGGCAGAAGGAGTCCACCCTGACCCTGCTGACCCCTCCAGTGCTGACTACTCTTCCAAAGCCAGTTCCCATGGGGCTTCCCAAACAATACTGCCCTCCTCCATTAAAGGTTGGCCAGAGGGAACCAGAGGTAAAAAGGTTGGGCTCTCTCTCTTCAGCTGCACCCCAAGTCAGCTCTAGGAAACCAGTTGAGTTCTCATCACACCCTACACTATCTTCTAAGGGGTTCATCACCACAGCTCCACTCTCACGTCACCCAGAACCGTCCTCCATAACAACCATGGCCACACCTCTGCCCCTGCGTCAAAAGACTTCTTCTCAAAGGGCCCCAAAAGTTTATGCAGCTACAATGCCCCCAGCAAAAGCAAAAAGGGTAGATGAGCGCTAAAAGTCTCTCCCCATTGAGGAGAACAATCCAGTTTCTCAGCCCCCTCTTAGCAACTCATTGAGATGTATTGACATCTATATGATGACGAGTCTGAAGAGGGTGGTGTTTAAATGGGCTATTATGTCATGGGAGTCCCAATGAAAGTACAGATACTGGATAGTTTGAGGCCTGAAAGAATAGATATGGCTACGATACCATGATGAACCTATCCCCAGCAGGTGTTGAGGTGTTCAGAGGTGATTAATACCATTAGTGATGCTTACCAGCTTATTGGTACAGTGATCTGATCAGACCAACAAGTTAATACCTCCAATCTATCAAAGATAAATACCCAGAGATGGATGTTGGAATTTGAGATGTCCACATAATCCAACCTTTTAACCAATTAGTAAATTCAATGATTAAGTTATAATCGTATATTATTGGAAACAGCGGCCAACTGATGAGATTATTGTCAGGCATCATTCCCAATGATATTAAGTATGATTTGATGAGGGAACAATACCTAATAGTCAAATTATAGGGAATTGTTCAGAGCAGAATGAATGGGGAGCCATTGGAAACTACCAAAGCGTTCAAAACGGGAGGTAGAGAGTAGTATCATCATCCACCAAAACAATTGGTTTTAAGTCCCTAATACCAATTGTTTTGTCGCCAAACACCCAAGGATTATGCTGCCTAATAAACTTGAGTCAACAGTACCTGACAAAATTCAGTGCCTAACAAATGAGGGTCAAACCACCATAGGAGCGCAAATAATTCCCAGCGTCCAGCCAAAAGTTGTGTGCTGATTTTAACTATAATTCCCCCATTTATTCCCCTAATAAAAGCAGACAAAAACTTGATAATAAACTAGTTGTTTTACATTAGTTTCTTAACATTACTCTTAAGAGAAGAGTGCAAGAATAAGATAGACTTAGGTTGGTTTTATCAACTCTCCGCTTATCTCTGTGAAAAGAGAATAGGGAAAGTGTTCCCTACCAGTACCAGAATATCTTCAAGAGGAAGAAGCACCTGTCTAGCGTTGGACAATCCTATCAACATGGCTTTTGGGTATTTAACTTTAAAAATAGACTTCATACTATTATTGCCCCAATTAATCAATTTTAATCAAATCAATGCAAGTATCCACGAATCTGTGCAGTTGAAATCTAGGGCCAGAAGCGAGCAACAACCCAAGAGCCCAGATTTTAACATTGGTACTCACTACAGCGGGTAGTTGAGTTGTCAAAGGCCAATTTAAACAACGATCTCTAGTAAGGAAGAGCTTTTGAAGCTCTGGGCGCAACTTCAGGCCGTCAATCAAAATGTGCTAATCTTGTCATCTCAAGCAGATGTTAGTACCTTAGAGGAGCGTGTAATCAAGGTGAAGAGATGCTCAAACAAGTAGGAATGGTGAATAATGACCTGTGTGGAAAAGTTGCCTCTTTGAAGCAAAAAAGAGAGCAAACTTGTTAAAGAAATTTTATTCCAAGAAACCGAATGGGAAGCTGATTGAGAATGCATCTGGCGGTTTCATGAGGAGATGGCGAAGATGACAAAGCATATTGAGAATTGGAAAAACACAAATTGTTTGTTAGAAATTTTAGGTGAATGAGGCTGATTAAAAAGCAAGCAAAATTCTAATCAGGAAGACCCCTCTGCTTCAAAATATGCCCAAACCATTCGCTGTTGTGTCATAAATGACTCCTGAAGCCACTCCTATGGCTACTCAAGTAGCTGGGCAAAGATATTCTATGAGTTGAGTAACAAAGAAAATTCAAAATACACCTAAATTGCCCACCTTTCACCGGGATAATGCCCTGGGATTTATCCGCCTATTTGAGATGAACATGTTGGGCTATGTGAACTGGAAAAAAGCAGTGACCGTAATGAACTATCTTAGCACTGACTGCCAAAATCTGGTGCTACCCCACCTCAATGGGGACAACTGGCTATACGCAGATTTAAAATCAGCCATTACGTTGTTGTCTAGAAGCCCTACTTGGCAAGAAATTGCAAACAAGAGTTCATGGGTATACAATTCTGCAATGATGAGACCCTAGCTAGTTTTGATGACTGGTTTAACCAAGAAGCCAAGATCTTGGCAGAAGTGAATGTGTTGACTGACTTTGATGCATGCATAGACATGCAGACAGTACTTCATCCCTAATAAGAATTGCATCAGATTATGGTGGTGGCACCAGTAACTCAAACATTGACCTCTCAGATGGTGGACCATCTGAAGATGCCTGGAGCCACTTTTGATGCTCCCAATCTCACTTTTAAAGTAATTCAAATGAAGGCTCTTTCACGATTCTGATATGACTGTACAATAAACTGGGAATTAATAGGGTGGATCAAATATAATCTGCCAAACATGGCATTGGGTTTGATCATTTGAGTGCCTCAAGATGAGGCAATATTGGGATATAATGAGCTATTATTGGATCGCCTCCAGAATAAGGCAATAAGGCGATGTCAAGTTTGAAAGATATAAATTAAATCGCCTAAAATTAGGGTGATAAAGAGCTACAAGAATAACAAGCTAAAATCGAGGAGAATAAGTGGAATAGAATAGTTCAAGCTACAAGAGTGGTATCATCCAAAGCTGATGTATATAAGCGAGATGGGAGTAATTGAGAGAGGTTAGGTTGTTTTAGAGGAAAGAGAGTAAGCGGACTAGGAAGGATCCGCTGATTATTTATATAAAAGAAGTGTTTTCAAAGATATTGCTCCCTTTTGCTATATTATTATTTTAAGTGTATTCCAAGGGACTGAAGATCTTCATATCATCATTCCAATTGCTCAGTGGGTCAACCCTGTGCAAAACCCTTATGGCTTATCTTAAATGATTTTGCCAAAATTCTAACAGTGGTGCTCACTACAGGGGTGCCCATTGATCAATTATAACATGATAAAGACTCAGTTATCGGCTCTGTTGCATCCTAATAGTCTTGATAAATATTCTATACAACATGATGGGCCAGTTGCCTATGCGGAGCTGAAATTTTCATTGAACGCTGCACTTAAAAAACAAGAGGAGCTGCTCCAAGAGGTTTGCAGTGATAAACTGCCTCCATTTGATCACGAAAGAAATATCCATGGGTTCTTTAAGCGATTTGAAATTGTGACAGAAGAAGTCTTGGAGTGTCATAGAGCAAAACCTCTGATTCTACCTTGGATGTCAGAAGTGTTGATCAAGTCGTCTGTTACCTTTCAGGCAGTTACATTACATACCAAGAAGTCAAAAA
The DNA here is from genome assembly GCA_022478985.1 of Massospora cicadina. NCBI lineage: Eukaryota > Fungi > Entomophthoromycota > Entomophthoromycetes > Entomophthorales > Entomophthoraceae > Massospora > Massospora cicadina. Next base: position 112,614 of record JAKSZP010008093.1, on the reverse strand, counting down.
ACGGTGCTGTGGCTGTTCGCCAGAACTTCAAAGATGTCACAGTGGAAGGCCAAGTTTTTGACCATCGGGTTTCAGCAGAATGAGACCTCACCATGTTTGCTGAGCAATTTATGGCAGAGGCTTACATATTAATCAGGGCTGGAATTCTATCAAAATCTGATGTGTGTATTGCGATGGCTTCTGCTGTGAAGCCATACCGTGAGCTATATAATGTTATGACCCTAATGTTGAATAAAGATGTACCTTTGCTTAAACTTGTTTAGTTTTTGCGCCATATATCAACCAATTTCCCTCCACCTAATACAGAGCATAATCCTTCTGCTACCACTGCTGAATCATCTTACTTGGGAAACTTTGTCTGTCCAGTTCAGATTCCACTAAGTTACTCGCAGCAGTTGGATGACCGCCCCATACCTGTTTATTGTCACCGGCACAACTATCGACATACCCCTGTTTCCACTTATCACGTCCAGCCCAACTCTTGATGTGGCTTGTTTCACATTAATAGGGGACATGGGCCCTATGGGGTCAGCTGTTTCAAATGCAGTCAACAGGGACACATGGCCTGATGGTGCTCCAATCAACAGGTCTCTTGCATACAGTCAGAACAGTACTGCCAGGGAAAAGTCAGGGCAGAGTAGAGATGGGACTCTCTACCTCTACTATATTAAACCAAAACGTTCCACCTTAACCCATCTTAGAATATTCAGTGGAAGCTCACTTGCCCAATGAGGCAGTATTATATCAGCAGCCATCTGGGGGGAGGTGAATATTTTGACATGAGTGCAGCCTGCGGCTATGACGGGAGAGGGGTCTCAGTTATAGGTCAAGCTGTATGATTGTCAGATGTTTGACCAAGTTTCACCTGAAAAGATAGACCCCTCCTCTAATGCACCTTTATTGAAAGTGGTAAGCGTTGCTCTTCCGGTCAATGCTATTATCAAATGATACCCCAGAACTGGTGAATGGATTGTGGGTTTTCTTGAAAGACAGATATGCCATAAATGTCCATGTCATAAACAGTCAAGATGCATCTTACTCTGAATGTACTTACTGTGACCTGGCTGTAGCTAAAACCTGAGTCCGTGCCATCATAAACACTAGTGCCCCATCAATATAGTCTCCACAAAGTTGGTGGCCAAGTTATTATTAAAACCGGATGTGGACCACTGGGTGGTATATGGAACTTCTGGAGCGGATAACACAATCTCAGAGGAAGCATAAAGTGCGCTATTATTGTGATTTGATTCTACTGTCATGGTAGCCCCAGCTATAGTGTTACCAAATAGCAATTATTATCTTCTAATTGGAACAGCCTTCTTGCGACACTATGGGGCTGTTATTGATATGACAGACAAGACCTTTAAACTATTGGGTCAGCAAATCCCAATTCACTTCACCTCTAGCGGAGTGCCAAATGATCTGGTGCATATGGGGAATATCAATCTAGCTTATAGCGATAGAGTATTTCCAGTATGCTACCATCATTTAAAGGGAAAACCCCGGCCCTTCCTAGACAGATTTATGAATATCAAGGGCTGCCGCTCAGGGCTGCTGGATCCATATCTATTTCATCCGGGCATCAAGTTATGGTAAACACTGATTTGGTGATAGAAGTTTCAGATGGACTCTATGGGGAGGTTATTGGGCCATATCCGCAGTTGCGGTTTGAGCCTCACGTGGACCCAGGCATTATATTACCAGGGAAGGGGGAAATCAAATTTTTTCTTGCAAATCTACAAACGGCACCACTGCAAATCCAATGCCACCAAATAGTGTTATATTTACACTTAATCCCTGTTGAGGAAGTTTGTTCAGTTCATGAATTTTTGTCATTGGAGTAATTTTTCTGCCTCTCAAACCACAGCTCAGTGTAATGGCAGTTTTATCACGCAATGAATTAATGGGGCTGTTGAGACCACAAATGGATCAGGCAATCGCTTTATTTTAAAATATAAAGAGATTTTTGCTGTCAACAACCATGATTTAGGATGTGCTCGGGGGATATTTCATAGATTGGACACTGGAGATCATCCTCCCATCAGATCAAGTCCAATTCACCAATCAAGGGTAGTGGAAGAACTAGTAACTGAGGAAATTGAAAAGTTACTAGCGCAAGGGATGCTTGAACCATCAAAAAGTCCATAGGCCTCTCTTGTTCTTATTGTAAAAAAGAATGACGGAACTCACCATTTAGTAATTGACTGTTAAAAGCTCAATAGCATTACCAAAAAAGTCTCATAGTCCTTACTGTGGATTGATGACGCTTTGGATCATCTAGGAGGAGCTCGTTTCTTCTCAACTATGGACCTGATCTCAGGATACTGGCAAATTGAGTTGCCACCAGCGGAGCAAGAGAAGTGCACTGTAATCACATCCAAAGGTCTTTTCCAACCAATCCGGATGCCACAAGGGCTGTGTAATGCCCTGGCAAGTTTCAATGAGAGATGGATACTATTCTTGGGGACCCAAAGCTGTTGTGCATCCTTGTATACCTTGACGACATTAAAATTTTCTCTTAAACCTTTATTGAACACCTTGACCATTAAGAAGCAAAATTCCGCTGCCTTGCTGAGGTCAACATCAAGATCAAAACTCAGAAATGCCATTTCTTTAAGGATCAGCTAGAGTACCTAGGGTTCGTGGTTGATGCCACAGGGCTGAGACCTCAACCAGCTAAGGTGGAAGCTATTTGAAAAATGACTCCGCCCAACAGCAAGCGGGAAATACAGGTATTTTTGGGAATGGTCAGCTATTACTGGTGCTTCATCCCTAACTTCAGCTGTATTGGGGGCCCACTATTCGAGTTATTAAGAAAGTACACCATTTTCAAATGGACGGAATGGCAGCAACGCGCTTTTGATATGCACAAATGGCACTGATTAGTGCGCCAGTGTTATGCCATCCCAATTTTGAAAAGAACTCATTGTTCAGATGGATGTTCCCTTTCCTGGTAGGTTAGTCTAATTCAAAAAAACAAGGAATGAGAAGAGTACCCCATAGCATATTGCAGTTGTAGCTTGAACAGCTATGAGCGCAATTATATTGTGACTAAGAAGGAGTGCTTAACAGTGATCTACGCCTATAAGCAATTTCTTGTGTATTTTCTTGGGGTAAAATTCAAAGTTGTAATGGATCATGCCTCACTACGATGGTTACAAACCTGAAAGAACTGGGAGGGCATCTGGCCCAATGGGCTCTTAAATTGCAGGCATACAATTTTGAAATTCTTAATTGACCTGGAGAAAAACACCAGAATGATCATTGTTTATAGAGATTACCCACGATTGCAGTTACAGCGGATCTGAGCGATATCATGTTTGATAAGATGCTTAGTCGCAAGTACAATGATGATCCGCCCCCAGTCATTAAGGTATTGTATGGAATAAGGGCCAATACGTTCCAGAAAAATGGGGAATTGTATAAGCGGATAGGGGACACTACCGTGAATATCCAAAGACCTTCCGCCCACCCAACTATTATTATGAACGCACACCAAGCGGTTGAACATGGTGGAGTATGTAAGACCATAAAAAATTATTGCATCCTTGGTATTACTGGAAAAGCATGAACTTCGATGTACTTGATACTATCTCCTCCTGCCACCAGTGCCAGGTGGAAAAACTGTTCCGTCAGAAGACTTCCTATCAGTTAGTAAAGCCACACTTCACCTGGCACACCGTTTCAATTAATGTTGTGGGTCCCTTGCCAACAGGGTAAAACTGGTCCAAATACATCCTGGTATCAATTGACCACTTGAACAGGTGGGTTGAGGCATGACCAATACATGATTTAGGGGCGCTAACGGTGGCCAAGTTTGTTATGGAGTGTATAATTAAGCGAACTGGTTGTCCCCAGTTCATCCTTACTGACAGCGGAACAAACTTCACTTCACATATTATACCTAAGATTAACAAATTGATGGGCATCTGCAAGGTTCTTACAACCCCTTATCACCTGGAATCTAATGGAATGATCGAGCATGTTAATGGTACCTTGGTAAACATACTCTGGAAATTGGTGAAGGATCAGCCCTCTGATTGGACCTCTCTCCTTTCCACTGCTGTCTTTGCTTACAGCATTAGCTACCATTCTGCTACAGGGAAAAGTCCTTTCTCAACTAATGTATGGGCGGCACCCTGCCCTTCAGGCACTGAATTATTCCTGCATAGAGGATACCAACAGAATAGATTTTCATTGATATTTGACTAACTTAGTGGAAACCTTGATCATACTGCAGGCTGAAGCCTACTAATGCAGTTTAGAAAAAAGATTAAGGCTCAGGCAGCTGATAAAGTATGGTGTAGTGGCCTCGCTTAATTCCAAGATGGAAATATGGTTTTTTTTCATGAACAGCATGGGTCTGGTCGAAAACACAAGTTGGCCAACATCTGGATTGGTCCGTTTGAAGTTATAGAGAAAACTGGGGTTGAAGCTTATACCATCAAGGACCCCACAAATGGTCAGACCATTAACTGAGTGCATGCGAAGTTCCTCCGACCATATAAGCAATAAGAGCCTTATTTTCCAGTTAAGGAGGAGGTAATGTCAAATTATGATATGACTGGACAATAAGCTGGGAATAGCTAGGGTGGATAAAATAGAATCCGCTGAACATGACATTGGGTTTGATCATTCAGTGCCTCAAGATGAGGCGATATTAGGATATAATAAGCTATTATTGGATTACCTCCAGAAAAAGGTGATAAGGCAATGCCAACTTTGATGAATACAAAATAAAGTCGCCTAAAATTAGGGTGATAAAGAGCTACAAGAATAAAAAGCTAAAATCGAGGAGAATAAGTGGAATAGAATAGTTCAAGCTACAAGAGTGGTATCATCCAAAGCTGATGTATATAAGCGAGATGGGAGTAATTGAGAGAGGTTAGGTTGTTTTAGAGGAAAGAGAGTAAGCGGACTAGGAAGGATCCGCTGATTATTTATATAAAAGAAGTGTTTTCAAAGATATTGCTCCCTTTTGCTATATTATTATTTTAAGTGTATTCCAAGGGACTGAAGATCTTCATATCATCATTCCAATTGCTCAGTGGGTCAACCCTGTGCAAAACCCTTATGGCTTATCTTAAATGATTTTGCCAAAATTCTAACAGGCTCAAAATATTGTAAAATTTGCTGAACCACCTAAAGAATCTGAGAGTCAAATTTGATGAGAAGTAAACCTGAAGTTCAAAAAATGAGTGGACAAATCATCAATCCGCTGTTTCCAATGTGGGAAGTCTGGCCATGTAATTTCTTAGTGTCAGGATAAAAGCCAAAAGATCAGACTAATCTTGTCCAGGCCCAAGAACCTGGTTCAGATTTAGGAAAAAACCAGCAGTCTAGATCATGGACTTCTAGTACTGCTGATAAACCTGTCCTGCCTGATATAATGAATGGGGAAATCGATATCTCTGACCTATTTGTGAATGACGACTCACTGGATCCTTTCCATCTGGGGGTTAACATGGATGTTAATGCGATAACTCAAGCTAAAGCAAAGGGGATCTAACCCAAGATTGTTAATTGGTCACTTGACCCTACATATGACAATTAGTGGAGAAAGTTAGATCTGCCAAGAGCCCTGAAGACTTAGTTAAAATGAAGTTGGATGAGGCGAACGTTTCTTTACCTATCAGCGCAATCAAGGAGTCATTTCCAGATTTATCCGCTCAAATAATTTACACACTTGATTCAATGAACAAGCCACTATAGTAATTAATTAAATACTTTATTTTAGTACTTGGAGTGTACTTATGTCAATATTTTAGTCAATAGGATAAGAGTAAGAGAAATCATTGATAGTGGAGCACCAAATAACATTGTTTCCACCTAATTAGGGAAAATTTATAAAGATCTCGTTGGATTTGGAGCATCAAAAGGAGTATGGAATGGCTGGACTATACATTACCATCTCATGTGAAGCCTACAATGCGTTTCCACTTCAGTTTGGATTGCTGATGGTATCAGCCCCCTCCATAGTGCTGGCCAATCCAAATTATGATATATTTATCAGGATGGAGTTCTTGATGAAGTATGGTGTGAAATGTGATTTTAAAGAAAACACTCTGACAATATTGGGGCAGACGTTGCCTTTGGTGTATCAGAGAAAGGGAGAAATTCTGCTGATAAAGAGGAATATTTTGTCAACTTAATTTATAGTGATGGTATTATACCCATTTACTATAAATTAGTTGAACAAAGACAGGAAGCAATGCCAATGGAAATTTTGGATAATCATGGGATACCTCTAATGATAAATGCAACAAATACTATTCCACTGGGGGCTCAAATCATAGTTAACACTGGTTAATTATGGAACTTCCAGAACAGCTATATGGGAAAATTATCAATCCATGGGAAAATTGAGGATTGAACCATGGGTGGCACCAGGGATATTAGTGCCAGGTCACAAAGAAATATGAGTGCTATTAGCAAATCTGGGGGAAAATCAATGAAAATTGAAAAAATCAGATCATTGCGTTTCTACACTTGCTCCTCATAAAGAACTTTATGCCTTTCATAAATTTGGATCATTTTCTGTTTTGGGATTGTTGGCGGAAGTTGCTAAAAGTGTCAACATATTATTGGATCGTGAACAGCTAGCCAATTTAACCAAGAATCAGCAGGAGGATGTGCTCTGATTATTCAAAAAATATTGGGAGATATTCACAAAGAACAATCATGACTTGGGATGTGCAAAAAACGTACTTCACAGAGTTAATACTGGGGAATATTCACTGATAAGAATGAGACCTGTTTCTAGGTCAAGAGCAGCGGAAGCAGAGGTTAATGATGAAATTAGCAAATTAGTGGAGCATGGGTTACTCTTTCTGTCATCAAGCCCATGGGCGAATCTGATCCTTTTGGTAAAAAAAGGATGGGTCAAATCAAGTAGTGGTTGACTATCGCCAACTAAAGAAGATCACTAAAAAAGACTCATATCCGCTTCCTCAAATTGATGACTTGCTTGATCGCCTGGGGGAAGCAAAATACTTTTCTGGCTATGGACCTGACTTTGGGCTTTTGGATAATTGATTTGTAAAAAAGATCAGGAAAAATGTACAATACTACCACACAAGGACTATACCAGCCGATCAGAATGCCCCAAGGTTTATGCAACGTGCCAGTGGCTTTCCAGCATGAAATGAGTTCATTACTTAGTGATATGAAGCTATCTTGCGTGCTAGTATACTTAGACAATATCAACGTTTTCAGCAGAACCTTCCCAGAATATTTGGAGCACCTGGAGGAAGCTTTCAAGTGGTTGGCAATGGTGAATCTAAAAATTAAGCCAAGTAAATACCATTTTTTCAAGTAAGAGCTTAAATACTTAAGGTTTGTTATAAACTCTAATGGATCACAACCAAAACCCATGAAAAAGAAGCTATCAAGCGGATATCAATCCTGAAAAGTGTTTGGGATATTCAAGTCTCTTTGGGGATGGTCAGATAATATCACCAATTAATCAAAGACTTTGCTGAAATCACCAGGCTTTTATTCCACTTATTCAAGGATCCAAAAAGGAATTGTGTGGAATGAAGAGACAAAGAAGTCATTCAATAAACTTTGAAAATATCTCATGAGCATCCCAGTGTTGAAATACCCAAATTAAATTGTGAATTTATAATTTAAGAGGATGCCTCATTAATGGCAATTAGAGACATTCTAAGTCAATTAGAAGACCACTGGGATGAACATCCAGTAGCCTATGTGAGCTTAACTATGTCACCAGCAGAAAAACCTATACTGTGACAGAGCAAGAGTGTTTAGTAGTCATCCATGCCTGTAAACAATTTTAAGTCTACATACATGGGATGCACTTTAAAGTCATAACTGACCACTCATCCCTGCACTGGCTTCATAACCTGAAGGAACTAGAGGAATGGTTGGCACAATGGGCTTTAAAGCTGCAAGCATACAATTTCAAATATTTCACAGGGTTGGAGTGGTACATCAGAATTCTGAAAGATTGTCTCAATTGCTAGTTGTTCATGTAATTTATCATAAGGCTGATACAGTGGTTCAAAGATGATCAAAGGAGATATCGGGGATGAACCCCAAGAAATTCAGAATGCATTATGGAAGACCATGGAAAATACAGAATTTAAGAACAATCAATTATACAAAACAATCAAAGGAAAATGGATTTATTTCCTAAACCTTTGGAATGAGCAGAAATCATTTGAACTTCTCATAAGGTCATTGGTCATGGTCTCAGACAATTGCTGCCTCACCTTCAGAAAAAGAATATTTTGGGGAAGAATAACCCCTATATAAAAAATATGATTGGGCAATTCCATGTCTGACCCCATATTAATATTAATTTAAGTGGTAATAATGTAATATTGACCTAAATACCCTGGGCGATTCTCAGTGAAACCCCACAAATTTGGGCAACACTTTTTTACCTTCTAAACAGGCTACTAAATCTAACTCTAGCAGTGAGATTACTCTGACTCTGCGGCTATTAAGGACGCCCATTGAATGTTATCCTCTTGCTCCAGCCATTATCAATTCAGCACCTAAGTGGGGACCCCTCCTTTTGTAGGCGTGGCGGAGGTCCCCCAAGATAAAAATTATTTTAAATATATTCGAGGTGGGTTGACCTTAGGACAAATATACCACACCAAAATTTTTATAGCCAGTACAGGTTTTGAACTTAAAACCTGCACTAGGGCAGAAGCAGTTTTACCTGCCAGGATAACCACCCTAAGATACAATTATTTTAGCAGATGGAGATTGGTTAAAGTACATTAAATCATTACCAGATGGGTACATTCTGTTGAACTATACCATTTCATCTGTTATTTCCCCTAAGTGACCCAAATTTCCCCAGATTCAATAGGGTGATTTGACATATTACCTATTTTGGAAATTGACAAGCTATTCCACATGCTTACCCTAATATTTACTCCTGACCCTCAAAATGATTTAAATACGGAATGGTACAATATTGAGGCACCTTTTTTTTTTTATCCTGCACTGCTATGAAAACCCATAAAAATCGAAGTTTTTATTAGTGCTTAATTATTAATATTATTAAAACTTTTTGGTATCCAGCAGCTTAAGCACCAGCAAGCACCCATAAGCTGGATTCCTACAACGGTGGCCTTAAGAAAACAGTGGATCATATTCACCAGTATTACAACTGGGAAGCAAACAATTACGATGTTGCAGATTACCTAGCCTGCTGTGTGGAATGTCAACATTATAAGCCAAACAAGAACGTCTTAGGGTACTGGCTAGTATGCCCTGGTTTTGTGTGGCACATGGTGTCCATATACACTATGGGACCATTGAGTGTCATCACTGGAGGAGTGAAATATATAATTGTCACAATAGACCATTTTACTAATGGGTTGAAATGAAAGCCCTCAGTAAAGTAGATGCAATAATTATGTCAAAGTTTATAATTGACCAAGTGATCTATCAGCACAGATGTCCCCAAGTTATTCTCAGTGACAACAGAACCAAATTTATTTCATATGTAATTCCCAGGCTAAGCAAATTAATGGGAATTCGTGGTGTTGTATCTGTCCCCTATCATCCAGAAATGAACAGAATGGTGGAAAGAGTGAATGTAATTCTAGCCTCAACATTACAAAAATTGGTTGCAGGGAAAATTTCCACTTTGAGTCATATCTGTTTTTGATCACACTTGCTTATAATATCAGTTACCATTTGGTGACTGAGAAAATTACCGTTCAAACTTTTATATAGGCAGAAAGCCACATTTCCACCAATATTTTATTCAGCAGTGGAGTCATCTCCAGGGATAAGTGCTGAACAATATCTATCCTGACAGGCCAATATCATGATTGAATTACAACTTCAGGCATATGAAATGACAATGTAAAGAAAATTTAATGCAAAGAAAGTGGATGACCAGAATTGACCTACGTTGAAAGTATACCATATGGGTGATAGGGTAGCTTATTGTGATACCCATGAGTTTGGAAGAGAAAAATAAGAAGGACGCCCTATGGATGGAAACATTTAAAGTTATTGCCAAGTCAGTGAATGATGCCTATATGATCAAGAATATTGAGGATGATCGCATAGTATTTAGAGTCCACATAAAATACTTAAAGTATTGGACTTAATGGAAAAGATATTAATTGGAAAAAGATGCATGAAAAATATTAAAAATAAAAAATATTAAAAAGTGATATTAATTTCTATAAGAAGTGATGCATCTAGCAATATTCCCACTTACTGGGTGTGGAGGAATGGGAAAAAATGGGCACAAGTTCAAGCATTGGAAGAATAAGGATGGGCTGAAATTAGATTCTCTGGGATAGTATGTTTCAACGAGATGTTAAGACCAATTCTGGGGTTGATACAGGTGATATAGTGCCAATGAGACTCATCCTGTGGTTTGTAAAAATTGACTATGGAGTCATGAAAACCCGTCCTGGGGTTGGAACAGATTGAATGGCAAGATGACATTGGGACCCATCCTGGGGTTGGTACAGGTGGACCAGTTGATCTTTTAGAAAGGATTCAAAGATGGGACTTGCACGGCATGATGTTGCAGAAACTGTGCTCAATAAGAGGAGGCAATGGGTAGCAACCATGGATAAGAAGTCATCAAAACCAAGCGGGGCATATGAGCGTTGTGTGCGGATAGAGCTGCACTCCGCTGAGGACATATAAATATGGAAAACTGAATATGAGTGCAATCTAAGGCAGCTTACATTACTGAGGGTTCTATCTTATATTGAATAATCTGGTCAAAAGGGGGTATATGTTGGAATTTGAGATGTTCACATAATCCAACCTTTTAACAAATTAATAAATTCAATGATTAAGTTATAATCGTATATTATTGGAAAAGGCTAACTGATGAGATTATTGTCAGGCATCATTCCCAATGATATTAAGTATGATTTGATGAGGGAACAACACCTAATAGTCAAATTATAGGGAATTGTTCAGAGCAGAATGACTGGGGAGCCATTGGAAATTACCAAAGCGTTCAAAACGGGAGGTAGAGAGTAGTATCATCATCCACCAAAACAATTGGTTTTAAGTCCCTAATACCAATTGTTTGGTCGCCAAACACCCAAGGATTATGCTGCCTAAGAAACTTAAGTCAACAGTACCTGACAAGATTCAGTGCCTAACAAATGAGGGTCAAACCACCATAGGAGCGCAAAATAATTCCCAGCGTCCAGCCAAAAGTTGTGTGCTGATTTTAACTATAATTCCCCCATTTATTCCCTAATAAAAGTAGACAAAAACTTAATAAAATAGTTGCTTTACAAAAGTTGTTTAACATTAATCTTAAGAGAAGAGTGCAAGGATAAGATAGACATAGTTTGTTTTATCAACTCTCCGCTTAGCTCTGTGAAAAGAGAATAGGGAAAGTGTTCCCTACCAGTACCAAAATATCTTCAAGTGAAAGAAGCACCTGTCTAGCTTAGGACAATTTAATCAACGTGGCTTATGGGCATTCAACTCTAATATTAGTCTTCAAACTACTATTGCCCCAGTTACTCAATTTTAATCAAATCAACGCAGGTATCCAAGAATATTTGCAATTGAAATCTAGGGCCAGAAGCGAGCAACCATCCAAGCGCCCAGATTTTAACAATGGCTCAACGCCTTGCCTCCTTTCTCTGTTTTGATGAGGTTCTCACCATCCCCCTACTTTTGGTAGCACAATAACCAAGGTAGAGTTTGTCATCAATAAGGTGCGAGTTTTAACCATCCTTGATATGGGTGCTCCTTTGAACGTGGGCTCTTAAATTTTAAAAATTAAATTTTATTAGAGGTAAGCCGACCAGGGGACAGACATTACTGATACAAAATAATGACTGAAAACACAAACCAAACTCCCTAAATGAGTGGCTAGACACCAAAACAAAAATGAAAATTAACCTATCAGTTGTAACAGTTGTGAACCGCTTATCCCACCATGGCGGAGGGGAAGGGGGGATCAGGCGGATTATCAATTTCATCTTCATGAATGAAGAGGTGGATCAAAGCTGATAGCAAAGGGATTGAGGCATCCACAGGATATGGGTCGAGGAAAAATAGAAAAGTGTTAATTTCTTTGGTAACAATCTGGGCCTGGAGAATAGCCTCCAGAAATCAGCAACATGGTGTTTGGCTTGTATGCATGCATAGGGAAGCTGTGAAAATTTAGTGATATTGGCTCTGGTGATGCGCGTGGTGGGGGAAAATTCTTACAGTGCAACAACTTGCTTGATAGCAGAGGTGGCAGTTTACCTTAATCGTTTAATTTACACTTTTGCAACCTCAGGGAAATTGGCAGGGTAATTGATTAAATGTAGCCCTCCATTAAATTCAGTGACAGATAGTGCCATGGATTCATGGAGATGGCGGCTATCAGGAGAGACCATGGCGGCCTTGGCAAGTTGATGATTACTCAAGAATGGGGTAGCAGTGGGTTTGGGAACATATTTCTTGGGTGGGAATGGGGCATCGAAATCTGAAGGTAGATATGGTTCCAAAGTAATTGGAAAGTTGAGAGGTGAGACAATTTCCTAAGGTTCAGTTAATTCATACAATAAGTCCCAGGGATTTTGGTTGAGCGTGATTGATTCAGAGGGACGTGGTTTTTTGTTGGGTAAGTTTTGGGGCGTTAAATTGGTTAATTAAATTTATGTCCAAATCTGCTCCTGATTGGGTATATTTTGAGAAATTAAGCTGGCTTGGGCTTTGGTTGAAAAGGCTTTGTTGATTTTTGAGCATTCAGCTGGAGGGAGTGGGGGCAGCCAAAGTCCCCACTCAAATGCTTTTTGTGCGGCCTCATGTGTGGGCTTGGCGGATTCTTCTTGTTTTTAATTGTAGCTACAGCTTTTTTGGAATGATCCAACTCATGGCAGAGGGGGCAAACAGTGTTGCCGTTGTCAATACAAGCCCAAAAGAAGTGATCTAGTGCAGATGGGATATTGGCACATGGTGGGATGTGCTGGGCTAAGGTTGGCTGGTGGGGGGTAATGGTGGCCATTGCCCGTGGTGCTGCTAACCGCTCAGCTCCGCTTGGGACCAGAAAGTGGATGATGGGGTTTGTACCATAATTGGACAGCCTGTCATCAATTCTTCATAGAGTGTTTGAGGGGAAAGGTGCAAAGGAAGGTTTTCAAAGGTCACCACCAATGTGGTGTCGCTGGGGAGGCGTAAATAAGTTGTGGTAATATGTGTGTTTTTATATTAAGGGCGTAGTTGCTGCAGCTGCTGCGTCATCTTCTGTGGGAAAACCAATATCAAAATAGCCATTATAAGGACTGAAGTCAATAAATCCCGCTGTTGAAAATGTGGATGTTGCCAGCTCAATTATTGCTTTGTCAGCATATGGGAAGATATGCCCATATTCGACTCAGAGGCAAAAGCAAATATTAGATTGGGGTAGGGCAAGTGGGTGGGGGCAGGTTGGGTGGATTCGTGCTAAGTGTAATAAAAAGTCCCTTGGAGGGACAAATCAGCCCAATGTATTAGGCATACTGGATGAGCCAGTTTGCACGCATTTGCCTGCTGGGCGGAAAATGCTAGCAGGTGGAGCGCTTCTGCCCCACGCTGGGGCAGCAGGTGGCGGATCTAATGATATAAATGGAAAAATGATATGGTGTAGGTGGTGATGGAAAATTAATGGGTGCTTTTTATAAATTTGCTTGGAAGTGATGTTGAGTGGAAAGAAAAAGTTGAACGTGGGCTCTTTAAAGCATATAAATAAAAGTAAGTTGACGCCTGACCTTGATTGTTTGCAAAAGTTTGGAACTGTGGGGCCCAACAACAAATGAGCTATTGGAGCATACTCTTCTCCATCCCAAACATATTGGGAAGCTCCTCCTGTCCGCCCCCACTGTGGCATTGGACAATAACGCATATGACCTGCTCATTGGCACTCAATTCATGATTGAGTATGACAGAATCATTAATATGAAACAGAGATTTCTCTCCTTCCTAAATTATGAAGTTCCCCTGGTCTTTACAAATGATGAGCTTAATAAGGAATAATACACATGCGTCATTGAGTACCCTTCCTCCGCCCTCACTCTTACTTATAACACGTTGGGCAGAAACACAAAAAAGCTGTTTGGGTCCGTGGATGCTTCAGAGGGCCTTCCATTGTATGCGTCAGAGGAGGTAGTAGTCAAGGAGGGTGAACAAAAGGCAATAAACACCAGGATTACTGTGCAAATCCCCCACAACTGCCTACTGCACTTAACAAGTAAGATGGTATAAGTCCTTTGGAACCTTGGGTGTTGCCAGGTATCCTAGACCCTGCCTACCAGCGACCTATTAATCTTCTGCTAGGGAATCTCACTAATAAGAATATAGTTGTAAAGAAGCATCAGGTATTGGAAAAGCCCTGCTGATTCTAATTGAGAACATCCTTCAAGTCCATTATATTGGTTCTATGCTATTATGGAACTACCCACTGACCAATTGATATGTGCTTCTCACAACGTTCAAATTTCCAATAATCTAACTCAGGATGAGCTTAATAAAGTTCATTCTTTACTGTAGTCTTATAGTGGCATTTTTTCAATAATAAATACTGAGGATGGGCATATGAAGGACTGGAGCCACACCATTGATGATGGTGATGCCAAGCCTTTTTGATCCAAGCCTTCTCATAGCAAAACTTGAGGTTCTCTATAATAGATGGAATTTAAACAGTTACTTGACGCTGGGCTGCTGGTGCCTTCTCAAAGTCCCTGGTCATCTTACTATTGCTCATAAAATGAAGAATGGTAGGCATCGGGTAGTTATGGACTACTTCAAACTGGATAACCTCATAGTGAAGGTCAGCTACTCAATCCCCCAAAAGGACAACACTCTGGCCCAACTCTCTGGATACAATTTCCACTCAGCCAAGGACTTGGCTAGCGGATACTGGCAGATGGACCTTTCCTTGCAAGACCAGGAGAAGTGTGCGCTTATCTTACTGAGGGTTTATTCCAACCCACTTGGCTACCCCAAGAGTTGTGCAACGCGCCCGCAACTTTCTAGTGAGCCATGGACCACATCTTGCAGGATCTGAAGCTTAGTTGCATAATTATCTATCTTTATGACATCATCATCTTCTCAAACATTGAATGAGCATCTTTAACAATTAAAGAAGTTTCCCAAAGCCTGCGGGCCTTTCGCATTAAGCTGAAACCCTCCAAATGTACCTTCTTTCAGAAGAAGTTGGATTTCCTGGGCCACGCCATCTCCTCAGATGGGATCAAGCCTCTCCATGATAAGGTTGAGGCGATAAACAAAATGACTGCCCCCAAAAACCTCCACAATAAACAGGTTTTCTTGAATATGATGGGATATTACCATCAATTCATCCCCAAATTCTCTCAGCTCATGAGCTCCATGTAAGCCTTTTAGCTAAGAACACCCTTTCCATTGGGGAGCAGAACAAAAGGTTGTTTCTTGAAATGCTAAAAAGGCTGCTGCAGTGACGGCCAATCCTGCGCCAACCTGGCTATAGTAAACCCTTCATGCTGTTTACTGATGCCTCCAACTATGCAGTTGGAGCTATCTCAGCTCAAATAGATGAGCATGAGGTTTGTCAGAATCTTAACCAGATGCAATCCTCCAATGATTTATCATTATTTATGATGTAATGGCCAATCCTGGCAGAATGGCTCATTAACTGAATTTTGTGTTATTTGATATGATTGCTGGTTAGTTGCTCCCCAATTGAATTGAGCCAAAATTAGTATTCCGCCAAGTTGGGTAGTTGGGTTTGAGTGGGGCCAATTAGTGGCCACAATTTAGTATTAGGATCACCGGTGACTTATAACCAAGGATGATCCAATTAGTTATATTTAGTATATGTCAGCAGAATTGATGTTCAACACCAACTGCCACTCAAGGAACATTGTGGGAATTTCTGGAAGAAAGACAATGTATATTTGATAATAATTTTCCATTTATGATTTCACTACATATACTAATAATTTGATGTCGGCAGATATGGCAATTATGAATTTGAGGCAGCTGAGGTTGTTTCTGTAATCTCATATTTATTATATCAACTATTGCCTGAATAAGGAAATTTAATCAATGGACTAGAAGAGTCAAAAAGTGCCTTTGGCGAGATGCTGAGATAATTGAGGCAAAGTGAGCAACTGAAGAGGTTTCCATTGCATTATAATAAACAATAAAATCACATCCAAATTTGACTTTATTAATTTAAATCATTTATATGGCTCACCATCGGCTTAAGGCTGAGGATGAGCCAAAAATGATAATCAGCAATTAAGAAGGATGCGGCAAGAGGGTTGAAGACAGGAAAGAGATTAGCTCAGTGGAAGGCTGAAATAGTGGTTGGCTGGAAGAACCATAGAAGCGCCAAAAGGTTGGCAGTGGGTGCAGTAGCCCTTTTGTAAATAATATATATACTTGGAGCTTCCCTTTCAATAAAATGTCACTTTGCCTTATTTAACTTATAATTTAAGTTTATATTTATTTCATTGGTTGAGGTTTGGGATAGGGGATCCCAGAATGGTGCAGGTGACACGCCAAGGGGTCAGCCGGCGCTGCTGACCCTGTGCCTAAGGTAAAATGGCAAGAGCTGACCAGTCTTCATACTGGTTGGCATGCCAACTAGCAGAGCCCTCAATCAATTTTCTGATAAAGTTGATCATACCATTTCATACTTCAGAAAGATGCTCTAATGCAAAACACAACTATACTATCACGGAGAAGGAGTGCCTTACCATATTGCTCGCTGTTAAATTATTAACTCCCTTTCTTATATCTGGGACCTCTTTTAAAGTGGTTAATAACCACGCCTCTTTAAAGTTGTTACAGAATATGAAAGATCCCACTGGGCGATTGGCACGCTGGGCTTTTTAGCTCCAGCACTATTATATGACCATTGAGCACCAAGATGTGACAAGCCACATTAATGTTGATGGGTGACTTGTCTGCCCATCCTTCTCTTAGATAATACTGAAGCAGAGAGGCTACACGACTTCCTAATGACCCCTGACGCTTGATAGGATGAGGATGAGCCCATCCCAAAAATGCTAGCTTGACACTATCATAACACTAAGGTGGATAGTGTAAAACTATACAAGAAAGTAGGGGTGAACTGGTTACCCTTCCTCTGATCATCTATGTGATAACCTGTCTTTTTAGAGTCTTATGACATCCTAGGGCATAATGGAGTACAAAAAACCTATTATTGGGTAAAAGAACGCTATTATTGACAGGGAGTCCTGGGGACCATCATTGAAGACCTGGATGCCTGTCTGACATGTAAAAAAGCAATGCAGCTTTAACACCAAGTAATAATATCAACCTACCATTCTGCGACAGCCCTTCCACACAATAAGCCTAGATGTGGTTGCCCTTTACCCCAAACTATGGGTGGGAATCGATATATTTTTGTAGGGATTGATCACTTGACCAAATGGGTCGAGGCTGTGGCTCTTCCAGCTTAGATGGCCAAAGCCACTGCCACTTTCCTCCACCAGTATATCTTCACTTAGCATGGTTGCCCCAAGTTTTTCTCTGTGCTTATGGTAATGCTTCACCTCCAGAGTGGTAAAGATCCTCGCTACTACCATGGGCATGAAACAACTCTTTTCTGCCCCCTATAACTCCTCAACCGTTGGTACCGTGGAAAGAGCCAATGGGACCCTGGTTTCTATATTATGGGAAATGGCCACTTCAGACCCCCTTCACTGGGATCCGTACTTACCAAGTGCCCTCATGGCCTACCGTATTAGTTATAACCAAATCATTAAAACGTCTCCTTTCTTTGTGCTGTATGGGCAGGAACCTGGAATGCCGGCCTTATTAGCCAAGATATATTTAATTATAGGACTGACCCTAAGAAAGCCATAGGAAGTTGACATACACATCATTCAGTTACAATCAGAGGCTATGTCTAATTTAGACAGAATGGTCAAAAAAGAGGGTTAAGACACTAATGAGCTCCGGCCCCCTCTACCTTCCTTCCAAGTATCAAACTTGGTATTGTACTATCATAATCAGATCCCATTTAGAAGAGAAGCTCGGGTCTTTTTAGGAAAGACCTTTGATAGTCACTTACAAGAGAGGGGATGAGTAATCCATCAAATCCCTTGCTACAGGAGTGATATTTAACCGAGTTCATGGATGGTTCTTGCGGCCCTACACTCCCCCTAACACTCTTGTAGGGGGTGAAGTCAGACACTTCTAAGTCTAATATTATTATAAGGGTGCTTAGTTTATAATAAGGACCAAATCGGCCAAAAGACACTGGCCAATTCTTGGTGGAACCCTACTAAATGGGGAAATTTTATTCCACTTAACTCTCAGCCAAATCTTCCAGCTCTTATAAATCAAGTTGGGTCAAAGCTGCAGCTAAATATGGAAAGTTATGCCAAGACTCCTCCCCGCTACTTATATATTCAGCTCATACTCTTAGACGGAGGCCACCACCTTTTATGAGTGTGGAGGGGGTTCCACAAGGCGAAGATATTTTCTCACCCATTGATTGGGCAAATTATATTAAATCTTTGCCAAACGGATTAGTACTACCCCATACTGATCCTCATCAATCGTTCCATTGAAGAAAAGAGAGACTTGAGAGCTCTGACCCAAATCAAGGCCAAATTTAGATTTTTTTAAAAAATACAAAAAACTGCCTCTCAAACAAGCCAAAACTTACCAATGCCAATGCAATTGGCGCATGCTGCCCTGGCCTGGGATGTTGTTGCTCCTCCATCTGGAATCTTTTAGCCACCGCCAAAGTGTGCCCAGGTTGTCTCCTCTTTCCCTCCCAATGCTACCAGGCGTTATGTCCCTCCTTAGAACTTGGCCCACCACCTCACAAGTTCCAAAGTGGTGCTCCAGAGCCCTTTGGTTCTCCAGCAGAGTAATTTCATACTTTAGCCTCTAGGTTGAATATGGTAATTAATTCCTATACTCAAGCACAGCCATCCTTGAGATGGCCATGGAGTTTAAAATCCGCCAGCTATATTGACTTCTGCCCCTTTAAGGGGTATTTTGACCTTGGCTTCCACTCAGAAGCTGTTGTGGTGGCAGCATCTAAACTGTCAATAATTATAAATACTCAACTTTTCTCTCCTGTTGCAATCACTTTTGCAACCCATTCAATTCAAGTCTGAATCTAGTTTGATAAATCTCATAGAGGAGATTAGTCTGTGCCCATGTCAGGGAGCAGTTGGGCAAGTAAGGTAAGAGGAGCAGATGGGAGGCCCGCGGCCTCAAACGTTCGAAAACGCCCTGGAGAAACTGGCAGAAAAAAAATTTCAAAAAACCGGCGGTCACTATTTCCCCAGAAATCCTCACTTGGCAAGCAAGATGCAACCAGTACATCAATACGCCGCACTCCCAGCCACTTTCGTTGGTGGAATACGGAGCTTTCATGTTTCTGGACATCCAACAAATGGCTTTATTGAAAATTTTGCTGGTATGTGCATACTTTTTTCCCATCTGCGGTGTATGTTGCACCTCATTCCATGTCACATGGTTGGCTGGACCTAGGTTTTGAAAACAAGGAGGCAGCAGACGAGGCTGCTGTGGTGCGCGTAGTGATTGACCTACCCAAAGGGCAATGGGTCGTCAGAACAAAATGCACTAGATGGACAAAATCCAACCAAATTTTCCTCACGTTTAACTTCTGGCCTACTATGGTAAAACGTGACATTTTGGAGCAACACCTGATAGATGGTCTTGCTATCTATGGCAAAGTACAATCTTTCAAAATGCAACGCTTTACGCTGATGCCACACCTGTGCACTGGCAAAGCCATCACAGTTCTGACCCCAACTGAGGAGATTGCGAAGGACCTAACCCAGATCCCGCACTCCACTTTTACAAATATTAGAGGGCATACCACCCATCCTTTCTGGATAACCGTGGACAGCGCGCCCCCCATCTGCACCCACTGTGACGCGTTTGGCCATAAGGCACACACATGCCCCACCAAGGAGGGCGTCATATTCCAAGAGCACCCCTCAGCAGCCATGGCCAGCGGAGAGGCGCACTATGAACCAACCATAAGCACCAAAGAGGCTTTCCCGTGGGGAGCACAAGGCTGCTACCTACTGGTAAAGCCTATTTCCCCGCAAGAGTGGAAGAAGGCCAAGCAGGCCCGCAGGGCCATGGCCAAGGAAGCGGCAAAAGTCACCACTGCTATCCCACACTCCCAACGCCAGGAGGTCATTGAAACCTTTGCAGTGGAAGAAAATTGAGAATCCATCAACCAATCAGATTGGGAAGCCCATACCGATTGGGCCACCCAATCTGAGGATCTGATGGGCAACTCAAATTCTCCCAATCTTTGCAACCAAGCTCCAGTCAAAACTGACTTAGCCTTCAACCTACCTGAAATTTCTTTTTGCCCCACTCGAGGGTGCACTGAACTCATCTGCACTGCAAAAAATTCATCTGACATTGGGGAAACAAAAAGCGAAGGCAAAAGCCAACACAAACCTTTCTGAAAAAATTAAAAAATACTGATAGCGTTGCTGCAAACACCCGCGCGGCTGTGAAGGCCCATGGGGAACTAGAGGAGGCTAGTGGGCCCAGGTGCCCACCCCCTCAAACCTAAGGTGCAATGGGGGAAACCTTCACTTTAGGGACATTGAATATCGCTGGACTCAAGGCCTCGCCATCCCAGGCTAGGAAACTGAGTTTTTTACAACAAAATTTACCCGTGGATATCCTGGCCATCCAGGAGTCCCACTGTCCACGAGGTTCCGAGGAGGCTTGGAAAACAATGCTCCTCCCATCCCTATCCTTTGGGTCAAAGCACCGTGGGGTGCTAATTCAGAAAAATAATTTTTTCAAATTTTTATTGTCAGAAACCTTCCTCAATGGCTGAGTCCTCATTTTCACTTTTTGTGGGCTGACATGGTACACGCTATCATCAACATCTATGCCCCAAATGGTGCACAAGAGCGTCAGGAATTTTTCTCATCAGTTAAATCCCTCCCGCTACCCTCAGACCCTTTTGTAGTCAGTGACATGAACTGTTGGCTAAACACTCCAATGGACCGGTAGCCTTCCTCCTCCCACGCCCCCCAGGGCCACGTTGAACTTCGCATTCTAAGGCCACCCTTGGGTTAATGGATGCGCTGCTGCGGCAAGCCCCACTGCTCAAGAATATGATGTGCCCCCACATCCACAACGGCCAATTAAGGTCCATGTCATGAATTGACCTTATCCTTATGCCAGCGAAATTCCAACCCCACATATCCCACTTTAAACCAACAAAAATGGAATTCTCTGACCATCAACTGGTCTCAATAAGCTACCACCTACCTGTCACAGCTGCTAAGGCCCCAAATTGGTGCAAAATCTGCCCCCCCAAGCTCGCGTCGCCAGGATTTTTCACATAAGTGAAATCAGCAACTTTGGCAAAAGAGTTTGTTGCACCGTTTTGTGCAGACCCCATTTCCACATGGGCAACTTTCAAAGAAGATACCATCCGCCAATCTCGTCACATCTCCTCCAGATGCTCACAAGACACATCAGCTGCCATTACACGCGCTCTGGAAGAGTTAACACCTGGAGTCCAACATCCTGGCTACAGGATACAGCTCTGCATGGGGCCGGAAGTGTGTGGAGGCAGCCGCCCACCTCAACGCGCTCAAAAGGCAACACAAACATCAGGTTTGTGTTCAATACAGGGCCAAACGCATCACAAAATGTGATAAGTGCACCGTATATTTTTTTAAAAAAAATTTTGCACCACGCCAGAGCGTGGCCTGCACACAGGTGCAAAGATTGGATGATTCCATTGCGGATACGCCAGCTGAAGTGGCAATCAAAACACAAAAATATTACTCCGAGTTGTACCAATCTGATCCAATTCAGCTGGCTGAAGTGGCGGAATTTCTCAACTGAGCCCACATCCGCACCATTTCCTGATACCCAGAAATAATGAATTTGATTACTCTGAACGAATTATGGACAGCCATTTGCGGTGCACCAAACCAAAAATGCCCAGACCCGGATGGCATTCCATATGAATTCTACAAAAAGTACTTCAAATATATAACCCCACTACTGTTGGCCTCACTTAACCAGAGCCTTTTGGAAACGCGCCTCCTGCCATGAGGACAAGAGGCCTTCACTGTCACACTCTTTAAGAAAGGGGACAAGTTAGACTTAGCCAACTGGCGCCCCATTTCTTTAACTAACACGGATATAAAAATTTTAACAAAAATCATGGCTAACCGTTTAGGGATTATAGCATCTGCCACCATCTCCCCAGAACAATTCGGTTTCATACCCAGAAGGTTGATTTGGGACAACGTGCACTCTGTGGCTAACGCATGCCAGTCCACAGCCTCTGGGGCACTTGTATTCTTGGACCAACAGAAGGCCTATGATAGAGTAAACTGGGAATACCTCAGGGCCTTCCTCCATCAATTCCGCATACCCCCTCGCTTCATCAACTGGGTAATGCTGCTCACGGAATCTGCAAAAATGGCAGTGTGTGGCCCTGGCTTCCTAAAGGAAGTAGTCCACCCTCTAAGGGGCTTACGACAAGGGGACTTTCCTTAGCCCACTCTTATACAACTTCAGCCTTGACCCACTACTTTGAAACGTGAATGCCCAACTCACTGGGGTCCATGTGCCAGGCAAGCCCCAGTCAAGATGATGGCGTTCGCAGATGACTGTGTGGTGGGGGTGTCTAATAAAGATGCACGCGCACTTGAAGCTCTCATCTAGGAGTATTCCTGGGTAAGTAACGCTGCACTGAACGCCTTCAAAACTGAAATCATCCTCCTTGGTCGGTATCAAAATTGATGGGCCCCTGCAACCAGTGCCCAGCCTGGCCCATCTGCTCGCCCACGTCCTCGCCCTCCCGGCTCACCCCACACCGCCCCACTGGTGCTCCACTTTGCGCCACGTCCTACCATAGGACCGGTACGCCATCTGGGCGTGTGGGTGGAGGCAGGCGGATATGCATCAGCAGTAATGGAGAGTCGTATTCTAGAAAACTGATAAGCGCATCGCCTCCCTCAGAGCCCACCCTACTTCCCTTATTGTCAGGGTCGTTCTGGCCAACTCTATGCTCCTCTCCAAAGTCTGGTTTGGAGCCCACGCCATCCCCTTCTCCCCAAGCTTCTTCAAATCCTTGCATGCCCTGCTGCAAGGATAGCTATGGTCAGGCCGCCCTCCACCAGTATGGTTAGAAGTCATGTTTGGCCCTCATCAGCATGGTGGCATGGGCCTGCTTGACTTCAGAGCCCATGCGGCCAAGATCTTGGGTACCTGGATTGCGGCCATCACTGCCCCTACACTCCCCTCCCAACACTGGTCCCGCGCGGCCCACTCCAACTTCTCCCGCGCCTTGGGCCTCAACAATCCATCGAACCCCCACTCCCTGATGAAATACCTGGCTTCACACCCATTAGCCACAGGTCCTCACGGTACTAAAACCCACTATAAACAAATCCTACTCTCCATGCGTAGCGCTGAGTGGAGAATTTGTATTAGCGGACATACAACCTGAAGAAGCCGCCCCTCTCATCAGTTCACACAAGAGGTACAGGGGCTACCCATCCATGATGGCGTGATCCCCTTACGGCCCCATGTCCTGTCCAGGGTGGACTACCTGGACATGATGGACATCCCTTATTCCATTGAGACCCAGAAGACTATTTGGAAATACGCACACCACCCTCTGGTGCAGCCTCAAATTTGTTCCCATGTGTGGTGCTGCCTGAGGCGGGTGTACCATATGGCTGAGCGCTCTAACGCTTTACACTCATCCTGCGTCGTGTGTGGCCAGTATGGAACGCTGTTCCACCTCCTGGAGAAGTGTCCTACCCCTAAAGTGATATGGCGCGAAGTTCAACGTATACTGGGCCAGAATCAAACACATCCTTCAGTCTGTCAAGAGATATGCTTGCTTTATCAATGGCCTCCCCCCTTCCACCCTCCCTCCGTGCTCTGGTGGTTGCAATCGCCATGAGACTATCCACATGATTGTCTTGGATGCCATTTCCGGCTCCATCCCCACCCTCCCAGAAGCTGTCCACAGATTCTGGTCTCATTTGGTGGACCACTTTCAAGCGTGGATGTTTGGATACCTCCCACCACGCCGCCGACAGCTGGTATCCTCCTGGTTCCCAGTTTGGTTCATCAAATCAGACCCCTTCCTCCACACGTGTTCAATTGTGGCTACGGCCCCTTCACGCGTTCCCTCCCCTTCCCCATAAGTGGCGTTCCCGCTGGCAACAAGAGATTGCATCGCTTCTCTGGGGTGCCTTCCCTGTTACTAAGTGTTGTCTCGGTTGAGTCTTTTTAGAAAGTGTCTGTCCCATAGTTGGCCTTTCCCGCAATAAATTTAAAAATAATTATAAATACTCCTATTCCCATTGTTTGCATATGGCTTCCGGATGAGGCCACTTTGGTGGTCCAGTTTGCCAGTTTGCCGTCATTTCTCTTCCATGAACGCCTTTGCCACAAACTAATGGAGGGTTTGGCCATTTATATCACAGACCCCATATTGGTGTTTGTGGTTCTCAATGGGGCAGGTCAGTTGACAGGGCCTCGCGCCTTTGCAACAATCTGCCCTTTCCATCATGACACCCACCTTGAGATTCCCCCCTCACTGTGATCAGAACTGCACCTGATCACCCTTTGGGCGCAAGTTGAAAAAGGCCATGTTATAAACTCTTGTGCTTCGAATTGGATCATTTGGAGTGCAAGTGCACAACGGCTTCCACCTCTGCTGCTTCCAAAACTCCTCCTTCTGGCGTTGGGCTGGCTGCTGCCTCACCCAAAACTTTTTTGAGGGTGGCGCGATCCTCCCACCTCCAACCTCAGCAAACCCTGGCGCTGCTTAAAGCAGCAGCCAATCAAAAGTTAATTTTTTTTCAAATTCATTGGAATTACAAAATCAACAGCTGATGGCTAAGACATTTCAGTTGAGCTTCCATGGTCAATTGTTTGCAGTCAATCAGGTTCCGCAGCACTGACTCCAGTGGCTGGCCTAGCATTAGCCGAGTTAAATCCATTTGAGTGCCTCAAATGGATTAATGATAGTGACCGTCCATTTAATGTCAATCCAGATTTAGCTTTGGAGAACCTTTGTAAATCCTCCCAAAATGTGTCGCCGCCATTTTCAATCTAAAACTGTTTCCCTAGCTATAAAAATATAAAAAATGGCGGTAGAAGCAGCAGCTGCTCTGGCCAACACCCTACTCCACCATCATCTCTATAGGGCGATGGAACCTCTTGTTGAGGCTATTCCCATCCCAAATTTCACAATGATTTTGATGAGGATGCAAAATATGAAATTGAGGAGCTTGCTTTTGAGTGAGCTGTTCTTGCATTGCCGCAGCAAAAACTTCTCTTTATGACCCCAGTTATCCCCAAAACTGCCGTTGCATCAAGCCTTTCACTTGTTTGCCTTCTCTCATCACTTTTGATGAGCATCAAACTGTTTAATACGTTGAGGCGATGGAAAACCCTCTAGCCTCATTAACAAAGAAAACCCACAATTGCACTCCTTATGCCACACATGTCGCTGATGCCCCAACCCTTATGTTGTCCACCATGGTCTGCCAGCTAAAGCGGGCGCTAGACAAAAGTTTCCCTAAAGCTTCCCACTTTCTGATATTGCTTCCTAGGCTGATATCTTAGGGGCTTTGTTTGGAATTTTTGTTTACAATAATCCCTATGTTTGGCTCATTCACAAATAAAGATGCATGGCGGCTCCCCCTTTTGGGTGGGACACCACTAGTGCTAAAAAGAGACTTGAGAGCTCCAATAGGTCGAATCCCCTATTCTCTAATTTGGATATTACTAAGCTAATCCAAATTTAAGCCTTGACATTTTTACACTAAGCATTGACTTAATAAGAGGGTTCACTTCTCTATTCCCTTTCTGCAACTGTGAATTTTATTTAGGGAAGGTCGACCATGGGACGGACATTTCTGATAAACACCAACTACAAAACTCCAACAAAACTAGAGGCACCCTGAGAGGAGCCAAAGCTACCTCCTGTTGCCAGTAGAACTGCCAGTGGAAGGAAGAGGGGGAGTGACATGGGAGGCCTGGGCTAAAACTGAACAAAAGTGAAGAAAACGGTCTGAAGAGAGGAACCAGATGGGGACCAGGATGACACCAACTAGCTTGACGGGATGGCATGTGGCTAAACAACTAATCTTGAAAGTGATTCGTGATGTGTGAGTGGGAAGTAATGCATAGCTTCATGGAGGGTTGAGATAGTGTGAGACAGTGTGTCAAGGACAATAGTGTAGATCGTTTATAGCTCTATTGCAACAACTAAGGCATGGAGCAAAGGGTGAATAGGGGAGGTATGGAAAAGGTGAAGATGTTTTTAGATAGACCGAAAGCCTGCTCACGTTACTAACAAAAGAGGCGCACGACGTCCCTCAAAATTGCCTGTGATGGCAGGCAATCTTCAAAGCAATGGACTAATGACCTATATTGTTTGCACACAATGCATGCACTTTGAGATGCATTGGACTGCTCAGCAGTCCGGTACACATTTCTCAGTACCTCCATACATGGGCGCAAATAATAGGGTTTTTAACAGAGAATGGTGCATGTACCGCTAAATGTCCTTCTGGATTTCCAGAGAATATGGGATGTCCAGCTTGTCACGTTAGTCCACACGAGAATTTGGGTGGGACATTGGGTACAAAGTTTTTTAAAAACAACTTTCCCCAGACTTCTTGTTTGAAATGGGGAGTAGGGAGACCCCTCTGGGTGGTGTGTTCACTGATTCTGATTCTCCACTCAGCTCTCCACATGGAGAGGAGAATTCATTTTAATTGAGGCGGCGTCCCATGTGGGCCTGCGGCAGTAGGGATGAGAGGCTAGATAGTTAAGAAGGGAATGGGGTTAGGTAGATTGTGGAGGCTAGGGGCGCGGGAAAAATTGGAATGGGCTTCGCATGACCAGTGTTGGGCTGGGAGTGTAGGGTTGGTGACTGCTGCAATCCAGGTGGAAAGTTTTTGGCGTCATGGGCCTTAAAGTTGAGCAGGCCCATACCACCACTATGGTGAGGGCAAAACATGACATCCAGGAGCACTGGTGAAGGGCGGCCTAACCAAAGCCACCATTGTAGGAGGACGTATAAAGAGTGGAAGAAAGAGAGAGAAGAAAGAGGGAAAATGGCGATGGCGTGTGCCACAAACCAGAATTTCTTCAGGAGCAGGGAGCTGGCAAGCACAACCCATCCTGGGAGGGTAATCTTGTGGGCTCTAAGGGAGGCAATGCGCTTTGTTATTGTCTAGGATGTGGTGCTCCATTACTGACAATGCAAATCCTCCCGCCTCCAGCCACACTCCCAAATGGCGCAATGGACCTGAAGTGGCTCTTGGAAGGGAGTACTAGCGGGGTTTTGGGGTGGCCAGGGAAAGCAAACCAGAGAGATGGCTTCGAAGCTGCCTGACTAAGGGGAGCTGGTGGCCAGCAGGCTTGGTACCGGCCAAGGAGAACAATTTCGGTTTTGGAGGCATTAAGGGGAGGCGTTGATGATTCTGGAATAATCCTGAATAGTTGCCTCCAGCGCCCATGCATCATGGTTGTCCAACACCCCAACCACACAGTTGTCAGCGAATGCCAATTTCCTAAAATCTGCTTGGCCTTGCACTTGGACACCAGTAAGGCAGGCATTTACATTGCATAAAAAGGATTGAGACTGAAGTTGTATAGTGTGGGCTCAAAGGGTACCCTTGGCGGAGTCCCTTGAGGGTGAACCAATTTAGTGAGGAAACCAGGGCCACTGCAGGCATTGTGGAAGACCCAGGAACAGCATCACCCAGTTTAAAACTGGTGAGGGAGGTATAATTTTGAAGGCATGCTTTTGGGTAATCCCAATTGACCCTATCATAGGCTTTTTGCTGGTCCAAGAAAACAAGCGCTCCAGTAGCCTTGGATTGGCAGACATCAGCTATGGTGTTAATGTTGTTCCATATAGACTGCTTGAAAATGAAACCAAAATTCTCAGAGGAGATTACTTCAGAAGCAACTTCCCTAAGCTGTTGGCCATAATTTTAGTGAATAACTTTTTATATGTATTAGAAAGTGATATGGGGCACCAATTCCAAGTCCAGCTTATCTTCTTTCTTATACAGAGTTATCATGTATGCATCCTGGCACTTAGGAAGGAGGCGCATTTCTAAGACATCTATTCATTGAGGCAAGCATTAGTGAGGAGAAAAAAAATTATAGTATTTTTTGTAGAACTCATATGGAATCCCATATTAATCTAGACACTTCCTGTGCAGTGCAACGTGAATGGTATACCAGAGCTCGTCACAAGTAATTAATTTATTAACATAATGGTGGTTAGCATGGCAGTTAAAACTGCTTCCACCCTAGTGCAGGTTTCTGAGTTATAAACCTTACTGGCTAGAAAAATTATTGGTGTGGTATATTTGTCCCAGGGTTGACCCACCTCAAAAATTTATTTTTTATTAACTCCTTCTATTGTTAATACTTACGCCCCGACTTGTAAGTGGGCTCACCATGAATTCCTCTCAGCTGTATTTTCC
This sequence comes from Massospora cicadina, assembly GCA_022478985.1. Lineage (NCBI taxonomy): Eukaryota > Fungi > Entomophthoromycota > Entomophthoromycetes > Entomophthorales > Entomophthoraceae > Massospora > Massospora cicadina. The sequence continues at coordinate 84,133 of JAKSZP010008093.1, read as the reverse complement.
CTCCCACTTCCACCTGATTTATTTATGGTGGGTGAACTGAACAGCTGGGCCAACCTGGCCACTGACTGCTGACCTAAAATGCTACTCTCCCGCGGGGAACATCAAACTTTGCGTTCTAAAAGCCACTTTGGGCTGTTTGATAACCTCTCCAAACATGCAACGCTACTTCCCAACATGTCTCATCCCCATGTGCAGAATGGTCAACTGAGGACTATGTACTGCATTGACCTTATTCTTGCCCCAATGATTTTTGTCTCAGGTTGCACACTTTATGACAACAAAAATTGATATCTATGTCCACTTACTATGTTAATTTCCTTCTCTTCGTCAAACTCAGTGGCACAGGTTTCATATTGGTGCAAACTTTGTCCAGCCAAGGTCATGTCGCCCAGGTTTTCCTCATGGGTGGACACCAAAATTTTGGCACTGGAGTTCACCACACCATTCTGTGTGGACCCACTTTTTACCTGGTCAACCTTCAGACCAAACACCATCCGTCAGGCATGCCACCTCTCATCACATCACCCTTGGGCTGGCTCGGTGGTCATTAAGTGCATACTTGAAGAAGTGGACCAACTGGAATCTAATGTCCTGGCTGCAGGCTACATCCTGGCTTGAGGTTGCAAGTGGGCAGAATTGTCTTCTCATCTCAACGCACTGGTAAGGCAACACAAACATCACATTTGTGTTCAGTTAAAGGATAAATTTAACAGCTGTTGATATGTGCTCTGCCTATTTTTCCAAAAATTCTTCGCACCATGACAGAGCTTAGCCTGCACAAAGGTGAGGCAGCTGGACCATTCCAATGCAGAGACTCCATCCAAAATGGCAATTAGAGTTCAAAACTATTACTCCAAATTGTATCTTTCCAGTTCAGTTGTACCAGCCAAAAGTGATGTGTTTCTTGAAGGAGCTCATATCTGCACCCTTTCCAATACTCAGAGTTTACAAATTTCATTACCTGTGTTGAACTCTGGTATGCCATTTGGCGATGCACCACACAGCAAGTTCCCAGGTTCAGATGAGATTTCATATGAGTTCCATATGAGATATTTAAATTATTTCTCCTCTTTGTTGCTATCTCAATGAACCTGTAAGTTCTGGAGACCAGCCCCTTCAACTGGAAAAGGAAGAAACACCCTTTATGGACAAGAAGGGGCCAAAGGCCCAAGTGGACCCCTGTTGCAGTTAAAATACTTATCAAATGTGATAGATGATTGCTGAGTGACTGCTCTTCCCCACAAGGATCACACGTTTCCACCCCTTACTACCTCCTAAACCCTGGTAAGTTTATTAGAAGGGGTCTTCATGGAGATTGCGCAATCCAGGGGCCATGGGCAGGCCCCTGGAACCCCCACTCCCTAGGCAAACTATGTCAAAATTTTGAGGAAACAGCTTACACCAACATATGAGGCAAGTCTGCGAATCCCGGTCTGGGGGAGACAGTCCAGACTGGCTGGCACCAGAAATCAGTTCAGGACATGATTCAGATTTTAAACCAGGCACCAAATAACTCGGATCAGTTGCCCCAACTCCCTGGGTTGGATCCAGGAAGTTTGGATCACATGAACAGCCTAATTGAGAGTTTGGACCAGGCCTTGAAAAATTCTTCCTAGAGGCCACAGCCTTCCAGGATAAATCCAGAAAATTCAAATCATACAAACAGGCCAACTTGGATGATTGGGGCCCAGATTGACTCCATGGACCTGTCTTGGCCCCAAAAATGCAGAAAAGTTTGCAAAAGTTTTTTTCGATTTTTGCCAAGATTTGAACATCCCCCACCCCATCCTTGACAGCTAACCAAATCTCACCGCTGAACCCCAAATGACCAATCCCTTAATTCCTCCACTATGCAATTCACCCAATATACAAGGCAACTGCCCTGCCCAGGGGCAGATGTTAGTTCATTATCTTATCTTCTTACGCTTTGCACTCAATAAACTACAAATACCCTGTAGAGCTTGCGGCAACCTCTGTCTGCTTTACTTTTTATTAAAAATTCTGGAAATTGATCTTGCAAAGCGTGATGTCACCCAAGTCCCTATCCTAATGTTTTCTAACTGCATTATCTGGTTGCTCAACACCACCACACGGTGGCATAGTATAAATGTAAAAATCAGCTCACCCCTAACAACAAATCTGCTATCTTGTTTGTTATTGCGCATCCATTATTGCAAACCCTCCCATCCATACTACAGCTAAATTTTCTGAAACTGCCTCCCTGTTGGAGCACCACCAGAGCGGCCCTGCCCTGCTGCTCACGGACTTAGGGTCCATACCTGGCCCTCCTGATGATTTTCAGCCCACCTGTTGATCCTGGAGCACCCTGTTCAGGGGAAGCTCGGCCCCAACTCCCTTTGCAGGTCACATACCCCTCCAATCTCACCCCTGATCATGTGGTGGCCCTTGTGTCACCCCTTGATGTGCGCAAGCTAACTTGTTTAAATATGAAGGCCAGCAACCGCAAGCCCTGGAGAGGTCCTCATTCCTTTCTCTTCCACCATTGGGGGTTGCCCCACAAGACTCGCGGTTGCCCCCATTGCAACCATCTGGTCTGCTTTGGGGGCCTTTGGTACATTAATGAGCTTTTAGTCACCTCATGTCCCCAATAGAACTCCAGTCCTTCAAGTCTCTTGGACAGCTGTGCCTATGGCATTATGGGCTCTTCACTGGGTGCTTGCGCACCCTAATTGGGAACCCAGTCTAATTATTATCAGCCAAATCCATAACATAATGAACTGACCTATAATCTCATCCTTCTCCGCCCTCCTCGCTGGCACTGGTGAAGCTTTGGCCTACTCACTCACTCTAAATTAACTCTCCCTCTGTAACCTGGTCCTCTCCTTCTGGTTGGCGGCCTCGTTCACCTGATCTTGCCAACAGGATTTGCTAAACTGGTTCCCACCCCATTAAACCCCAGCAATGAGTGTCACCACATCAGTTAACATGATAGGGATGGGGGCCCTCTGTACCTTCTGATGAGGTGGCTGACCAAATCCTTGGTGTCTTGGCGGAGCCCCAGGTGCGGTTTACTTCTGATAGTGAGAAATTTCCACTTCCCTCTGAAGCACAGCAGAGTGTGGCTCTTCTCAACGCCCTGGATGGGGACGCCCGTCGTTGGGTCTGGGAAGTGCTCCGCTTTGCTGCTAAGTCTGACAACCCAAACCCTTTTTCTTGCACTAGTCACTTCAGCGACCCAGGCCTCTGAGTCAAGACCGGGGTGCCTTCTCCATCTCTTTACATTAGGACAGACAGCCATGGACCTACACTACTTAATTGAAGCCTTTGCTGTCCTGGCTTCCTCTGTGCCAATCCATCCCAAAATTGCCATTCCACCTTCTGTGCTGCCTTGGACTCCACTGCGGCTGCTCATGAATCCTGGGACCCTCTCCCAGGGTCTTTAAAAATTGCATTCTCTGTGGCCCAACCAATTGGGGATATTCTCTTCCACATCTCTATGTGTGTTGTTGAGGCTCTTGAGGTACTTTGTACCACCCCTCCACCATGCCAGCAGTCGCAGTCAAGGGAAGCATCCCCATGGGCTTGCTGCGCTTTGCTTTTCCCTCTCTGTCCACCTTGGGTATCTCCCCTCTGGGAGAACCCTGCCTGTAACAACCCCTGTCCTCACCCTTGATCAGGAGGGTGGTCCGTTGGGCTCCCAGAGCTCAGAGTCTGCTCAGCTTGGTGCTATTGTCCCCCTGGTTGACTCTGACTCCCTCCTGAAGATGTTGAAGTTGGTGTACGCATCCACTCTCAATTCCCCATACTGGACAATAAGGAAGCGAAATTATTTTCTCATTTAAAAACCAGCTCAGCAACCGAGCAATCTTTTTTTAATGATGGTTCATTCCCCTCCTCTGCTGCCCTCTCCTTGCTCTTCCCAATAAAGAGGATCAAGCCTACTTGCTGTTCCATGTTTCCTTTCCCTCAGAATTGGGTAGATTGCTGAACAAGCCCTCCTTGACATGGGAGCGGCGGGCAACTTTTTAATCTCAGTGTGGCACGCTTCTTGGAACTGGCGATGGAGGAGACTTTTTCTATCCTGGGCGCTTCATCAGCGCCCATGATGTCCTACCGTCTCTGATGCCCCTTACACTTCTCTGTTCACTATTTTGGGCTTTGTGACCAATTCTCAGCTGTACAGGATTAGCTCTATCCCAAAATTCTGGGAGTGGGCTAGTGGCGCCGCCAGCAGGCCCATAGTAATCTTATGAGTAACTCCTTGTTATTCACACACATTAAGTTGAGCGGAGAGTTTCCCCTATTAGAAACCCTTCCCCTATCACATCACTTGGCTCCATCTCCCCTCCTGAACCCACTCCAATGGACCTCCTTCAGACTTTCCTTCCTTCCTATCCACTTATAAGGCCATCTTCTATATGTCACTGACATCTAAGCTTCCACTACACTCCGATATGATCTATCATTCCAGCTGACAGTTGAATTGGTCAAAATCAACTGCCCCTTCTACCCCTACACTGAGGAAGTGGAAAAGGCTTTGGGGATTTGGCAAGTCAAGATGTTAGAGAAGGGGTGGCTCATTAAGAAATCTTCTCCTGGCGCCTCCTCCATAGTTTTTGCTATGAAATTGGATGGCTCCCTTTGCCCTTGTGTCAACTATGGCCACCTCAACGTAATTATCATCCCCAATCTATACCTCTGCCCTTAGAGCAAACTATCAACCAGGTCATTGTTAAGTCCTACGTCTTCTTGAAGTTGGACCTGGTGAATGCCTTCAATCAGTTGAGGGTGGCGTGAGGGCAGGAGTGGCTTGCAGCTAATTGCACATGCCAAGGCCTCTTCCAGTTCAGGGTGATGCCCTTTAGAATAAAGAATGATATGGCCACCTTCCAGCACCTCATCAATGACGTGCTGGGAGACTTGCACTTTTCATGGGGTGTGGCCTACATTGATGATATTCTGATCCATTCCCCACCCCGTAACAACATGACAAGGACCTAGAAGCAGTGGTGGCAGCCCTTGACAGGGCAGGACTCTTTGTAAAACCTTCCAAGTGTGAACCTTCAGGGATGAGGTAAACTTCTTAAGAAATCTTGTTTTAAAAGACGTCTATGCTGTTCCCCCTGCAAGATTGAGGCAATCCAGTCTTGTACCTCAACTATGCAAAAGCAACTTCGCAACTTCCTTGGTACTATCACCTTTTGAAAAATTCTCCCCAGCCCTCGCCCAACTGACGGCACCTCTCCACCCCTCACAGAGAAAAATGTCCCCTTCAAATGGTTCCCCAAATGCCTGCAGGCCTTCGAGTCTATAAAGGAGGTTTTACTCACAGCCCCAGTCCTGCATCATGACAACACCTCCCGCCCCTTTATAGTAGCCTATGATGCCTCTTCAGTGGATGTGAACGCCGTGCGCTACAGGAGCATGAAGGAGTCATCCCAGTTGCCTATTACTCCAACAAGTTCACATTAACAGAGCAAACATGGCCAATATACAATAAGGAGTTAGTGGTAGTGGCGTGGTCACTCACCCACTGGCGATACCTCTTACAGGGTGCTCAGCATGAGATTTTATTCTGGATGAATTGTAAGGCTTTACTCTACTACCGCAAACCCCAGAAGTTGGGGCACCAGCAAACTCTCACCTACCAGGATCTATTTGGGTTTCACTTCAGGTATGAATTTATGAAGGGCCCTCTGAGCGTAAGCCAGACATGCTCAGACGATTTCCCTCCCTGTCACCTGATTTTGGGGTGGACCACTAGATCTTACTACTGTAGTGCCCCCTCCCAAATTCTCTCCTTGGCCCCCTACAGTAGCTTTAGCTGACCTGGCCCCAGACTTCCCACTCCTCCTCTGCGTCCTCGCCTCCCAAACATGTTGCCCAAAAGGAATAGAGCTCTATGTTGACTTAGAGTCTATGAGTTAGAAAAAAAGCTCCATATACCTTGCGAGAGGGAACAATCTGGTTCCATGATAAAGTTTGAGTCCCCTCTCCCTACGCAGCCATGTTATTGAGGAGCATCATGTCCCCCAGACAGTTGGGCACCCCTGAATCAAGAAGTACAGATCTCATCAAGAAAACCTACAACTGGTTTAGGTCCTCGAAATACAATCCCACATGGATTTCCCATTGTGTCACTGCTCCAGGGCAAGATCTGAGTTTTCTGGGAAGAAGGGGATGTTACACCCCCTGAAGCAAGCAGAGGGCTCATGGAACCCAGTCTCAGTAGACTTCATCATGGATCTGCCCCCTCCTGTGGCTCAGATGCTATCATGATAGTCATAGACCAAATTATAAAGCTTGCACTCTTTATCCCCTGCCTTTCATCTATTATTCAGTGGAGACCGCAAATTTGTTTAACCATGTCTTCGCCATGTATAGTCTCCCCAAAGAAATAGTGAGTGACAGGGGACCCCAGTTTATTGCCCAGTTCTGGGAAGAGCTATCAACCCTCCTCATCATCACGTCCTACAGATCCGCCGCCTACCATCCTCAGTCTAATGGGCAGACTGAGCAGGTGAACCAGATACTGGAGCAGTACCTGTGCCGTTATGCAATGGCCTCGCAAGACGCCTGGGCTAAGGACCTGCCCCTAGCACAGTTTTCATAATACATTCCCTCCATTCCGTGACAAACCTCTACCCCTTTGAGGTCACTTTGTGGTACAGTCCTTCTTTCCAAATTGGCCCCAGCTCTCATCAGCAGTTCCCACTGCTGAGGACTCATAAGATCACTATGTGAGAAACACAACCTGGTATGTGAACGTTTGACAATGACCATCGAGAATCACAAAAGGTTTGCTGATTGAAAGTGCCTTCTGGACATGATATCAAAGTTGGCTCCTTATCATATTGGACACTTGCAACCTCCCCTGTAAGCCCGCACCCAAAAGTTAGCATCCAAATACTCAGAACCCTTCGAGGTCGAGAAGGATCTAGACAATAGTGCCTACTATTTGAAACTGCCCATGCATAGGAAACAGCATGTCTTCCATACCTCCCTCCTACCCCCTTCAAAGGGGAAAGACCAATCTCTCCAGAGCCGATTGTTGTTGGGGAATCCATGGAAGTGGAGGTGGAGGCTATCCTTGATTCCTAGAGTCCCGCCGATTTGTTTAATACATGGTCGCCTGGAAAGGTTACCCTTCCTATGAGAACAGCCGGATGAGTGCACAAGATTGTGCGAACTGCAAGGATCTGGTAGAGGAATTCCACACTTCCCACCCAGCAGCCCCCCATCCCCCCAGAAGATCGTAGCTATCATGACCATAAATCTTCCAGAGAGGCACAAAATTATGCCTGGTCCACGCCCCAGGTGGTGGAATCCTCCCTGTCAAAAAGGTAGGGTAGTGTAAGTCCTAGAGATCTTCCCCTGCAACTGGATAGGTAGTAACACCCTTTCTGGACAAAAAGGGACCCAAAGGCTCAAGTGGACACCCTGTCGCAATTAATCAACTTGGCACACGTGGTAAATGAGTGCCGGTTGACTGCTCATCCCCCCAATGATAACCTATTCCAACTTCTTCCTCCCTCCTCGAACCTGGTAAGTTATTAGAAGGGGTCTGCAGGGAGATTGCGTGCCAGGGGCCATGGGCAGGCCCCTGGGACCCCCACTCCCCAGGCAAACTATGTCAAAATTTGTAGGAAACAGCCTACACCAATATTGGAGCCCATTTTGCAAATTCTGGTCTGGGGGCCAATCCAGACTGGCCAACACTGGAAATCAGGTTAGAACACAATTCATTTTTTTACATTTGAGCGAATTAGATTTACAGAAGAGCAAAACAACTCCGAAAAACTGACAAACAGCAAACCACCAATGTCCTCAGCCCAACCGCCCGCTGCTCCAAAATGGGGCAGTGTCAAAACACCCTAGCATATTCCGTCCAGCGGGGAAACACTTTTGAACCAGATCTATCAGCCCACCAATTCCTCATATCGATATAATCCCCACAAGGATCTCACCCTCCACCTCACACGTTACAAATGGTGCCTCATAGCTCCATTGTGCTTCCCCAAAGCAATATGCAATTTGGCCTCTGGGTCAAATATGGCAACTTGTTTCCCTACAATGATAGGCAATTATTTAAATTAACCCAGAAACTTATGCAGCCTGCAGGCTTTATTAACTTCCACCCCTATAAGGGGTACTTTGACCTTGGCTTCATCTGCGAAGCTAATGCTGCAATCTCAGCCAACATTCCCCTGGTGTTCCAGGAAAGCCCCATCCCAACCACTTGTACCCAGTTTCATGATGATACCACTCTTGTGGTTCAATCTTCAGGCCTCCCCACCCACCTCCCTCTCTGAAACTTTATATGTTGAAAGGATAGCTGGGTTCAGTGTATGGCGCTGACCCCATTTTACAATTTGTGGTTCCCAATGGAGCCAACCAACTAGCGGGCCCTCGTGCCTTTGCAACCATACTCCCAATATCAAGCAAATTTGTCATTTCAATCTGCCCTCTCACCGTTGTCCCCTCTTCCCCTGACCGCCCTTTTTAGGCCAGAGTAAATAAGGGGCGCACAATCTGCCCCATTTGTTTTGACATGGGCCACTCAAAGTAGCACTGCCCACCATAGTCTGAGATGGAGCACACACACTCAACTCCCCCATGATGCTCCCATAGTCAACATCAAAACTTTCTTTGAATGGGTCACAATCCTCCCCCTACACCCATAATGGTAGATGCAACTGCCACAGATGCAACCAATAAGGAACCGACATGCCAAACAACCACTACTACTCCAAATAATCAGGAGCCAGCATGGACCCCAGTAAATCCAAAAAAAACTACCTAGCCACCCAATACAGCCCGCCCATATGCCAATCAACCTATCATCTTCGACCAAAAACCTTTGGGTTATTTGAAGGAAGTTGATGATCTGGAAAATTCCATCCCTGACTCAGTCAAGGCCCCAGGCCTTGAAATGTACCTAAACGCAGAATATGTGGCTCAATTCCCAACTCTCCACTATACTCTATGCTCAGATGTGAAAAAATTCCAAAGTGACCACTAACTCACCAATGAGGCTGTTGCCTCCCCTGGAAGTCACCCCTCCAAAAGGCCATAGCAAAACCAGTTGCAGTCTTGGCAAAGGGGTACCCGCACCTATCCTTCCCCCCATGCAACAAATTCATAAAAGAATTCCTCTGATTCCAGAAAGTTGCCCACAAGGCAGTACAAAAAGTTGTGATGGTTGCAAAATTTGGCCCCAAGACCCACATTACCAACAACAACATTGCCAACTTTACCACGCTACCCAAAGTTCACCTTGAGGCTGAAAAAGCACTTTCTGAATATATCACAACCCTCCTCATAGCTAAATTTGACTTCCCAAGCCATTTTGCTACCTTGACCTCAATTTTGAGGAAGCACCCATTCCCGTGCTCTCAGCGCACTGCCATACACTGTCCAACACAGAGGAGGAAGATGAGCCTCCTGATCCTGACTCACCCCCACCATGGATGCATAAGTGGTTTACCGCATCTGACCTGGTTGGTTATTTTTAGTTTTTACATTTATTTTTCTTGACTCAGTTTGAGTGATCCGTTTGTCTCTTTCTGTTCCTTTAAATTATAGAATATTATGTTTGCTCCTCGGAGCTCAGTAATGTCCATCCCCTAGTCATCTTGTCTCAGTTAAATAAAACAATTCAGATTTTGAACCAGGCACCAAACAACTCAGATTAGTTGCCCCAACTCTCCAAGATGGGTCAAGGAAGTTCAGAACACACAAAAAGTCCAATTGAGAGTTTGGATCAGGTCTTGAACAACTCTGCTTAATGGCCACAGCCTCCTGGGACGAATATGGAAAATCCAAATCATATGAACAAGCTGACTTAGATCAGGGCATGGATCAGCACCATCAACCTGGCTTAGCCCCAAAAATGTGGAAAAATTTGCAAAAGCTTTTTCTGTTTTTGCTAGAAAAGTTGAACATCCCTTACCCCATCCCCGACAGCCAACCAAATCCCACTGCTGAACCCCAAACAACCAATTTCTTAACTCCTCCACTATGTGATTCACCCAATACTTAAGGCAACTGCCCTGCCTAGGGACGGTTGTTGATTCATTCTCTTATCTTCTCATGCTTTGCGCTTGATAAACCTCAAATACCCCTTACAACTTGCTACGGCCTCTGTCTGCTTTACATATGATTAAAATTATACTGATTAATCCAACAAAGTGTAGTGTCGCCCAAGTCCTTATTCTGATGTATTCCAACTTAATTATCTGGTCACTCAACACCACCACGTGGTGGTGGATTATAAATACAATAGATCAGCTCGCCCCTGACAACAAACCTGCTGTCCTCTGCTTAATTGTGCATCCGTTTTTGTGTCCCTCCCCTCCATTCTGCTGCTGAATTTTCCAAAACTGCTCTCCTGTTGGAACTGCACCAGAGCAGCTCAGCCTCACTGCTCGTGGGCTTGTAGTCCATAACTGGCCCACCTGAAGATAGTTCAGCCCACCTGTGGATCCTGGAGCACCCTGTTCATGGGAAGCTTGGCACCAACTCCCTTTGCGGGTCACATCCCCCTCCAATCTCACCCCTGATTGTGTGGTGGCCCTTGTGTCGCACATCGCCAGCATGCAAGCTCCCTTGTTTATTCCAAAGGCCAGCAACCATGAACCCTGGGAGTAGTTATCATCCTCACTGCCTCTCCCGCCCTTGGGGGTTGCCCCTACAAGAAAAATGGTTTCCCCCATTACAAGCATCTGGTCTGCTTTGGGGGCCTTTGGTACATTAATGAACTTTTACTTTCCTCACGTTCCAAATAGAACATCACTCTTTCAAGTCGTTTGGACCGCTAGCCTATGGCATTCTGGGCTCTCCACTGGTGCTCGCGCACCCTGATTGGTAGTCCAGTCTGATTCTTACCAGCCAAATCCTTGACAGAACCGGTTTCTACTAGAAATGTGCCTCCTTCCTAGGGGCCAGGAGGCGTACACAATCAGGCTGCTTAAAAAAGGGTATAATCTGGACATGCCCAACTGGCTACCCATATTTCTTACTAATAAGGATACTAATTATTCACTAAAATTATGGCCAACCGCCTAGGGGAATTTGCCTCTGATATAATCTCCTCTGAGCAACTCGGTTTCATTCCCAAGCGGTCTATATGGTACAACATAAACACTGTAGCCAACGTCTGCCAATACACGGCTACTGGAGTACTTATTTTCATAGACCAGTAGAAGGCTTATGATAGGGTCAACTAGGAAAATCTCAAAGCATGCCTCCACTAGTTCCACCTTCCCCATTGGCTCATTTATTTTGTGTGATGTTTCTTACATGATCCGCCACATTGGATGTGCATGACCCTGGCTTTCTCACGGATGTGTTTCACCCTCAAAGGGGCCTCCAATAAGGAGACCTTTTAATCCCACTCTTTTACAGCTTCAGCCTCAGCTCACTTTTATGCAATGTGAAAGCCCGCCTTACTGTTGTCCATGTGCAAGACCAAGCACTTGTTAAGATGCTATTACTTGTTGACGAGTGTGAGGTTGGGGTCTCTAACAATCAAGATGCATGTGCGCTTGAGGCTACTATCTAGGGTTACTCAAGGGTCAGTAACGCCGAACTTAACGTCTCCAAAACTGAAATCATTCTCCCTGCCTGTTACCAAGCCCGATGGTCACCTGCACCCCATTAATTACCTGCTTCAGCAGCTAGCTCACAGGTTCGCTTGCCCTGCCCTGCCCATACCACCCGCGTGTACTCCCTTCCATACCAAGAGCCACTTCTGGTCCAGTACGCCATTTAAGAGTGTGGTTGGAGGCGGGAAGATACTTTTACTTGTGGATGGAGCACCATATTCTAGACAATATCATAGAGCGCATAGCTTCCCTCAGAGACCACCAGACTACCCTCCCAGGATGGGTTGTGCTTGCCAACTCTATGTTCCTGTCCAAAGTCTGGTTTGTGGCCCATGTATCTTCTTTTCCCCCTCTTTCTTTACCTCTTTATACGCCCTCCTACAAGGGAGGCTTTGGTTAGGCCGACATCCACCAGTGCGCCTGTATCTCATGTTTGGCCCTCGCCATAATAATGGTATGGGATAGCTCAACTTTGAGGCCCATGCTGCCAAAATACTTGCCACCTTGATCGCTACAGTCACTAATTCCAAACTTCCAGACCAACTCTGGTCATGCACATCCCGCTCCACATTTATCGCGCCCTAGGCTCAGCAATCTTACTCACCCTCATTCTCTGCTAAACTATCTTGCCTTGCATCCCTCTTCCGCAGGCCTCATGGGACTTCGCCCCACTTTAAATGAATTCTCCTCTCCATGCAAAGCGCTAAGTAGAGAAACAGAATTAGTGTCACCCTGCCCAGAGGGGTCGCCCTACTCCCCTGTTCAAACAAGAAGTCCATGAGCAAGTCGTTTTAGACAACCTGGTAACCCAACGTCCCCAGCTCATTAAACGTGTGGACTACCTTGACAAACTCGACATTTTAACTCTTTGGAGACCCAGAAGGACATTTGATGAAACACAATACATCCTCTTTTAAAACCCCAAATTTGCGCCCATTTGTGGAGATGCCTGAAAAAAAGTTTACTACATGGCTGTGCGGTCCAATGCCTCTCAAACTTCATGCATTGTATGCAGTCAATATGGATCTTTAGTCCATCACTTTGAAGATTGCCCGCCATCACATGCAATTTAAAGAGATGTTATGCACCTCTTTTGCAAGTAGAGCGAGCAGACTTTCAGCCTATCCAAAAAAATCTTTGCACTTTCCATGGCCTCCCCTATTCACTCATTGCTCCGCACCTTAATTGTTGAAAAGTGCTATGGATTTTAAACACCATTGTCCTTGGTGCACTCTCTGGCACTATCCCAACCTTATGTGAAGCTATAAATTGCTTTCATTCACACCTTATGATTCACTCACAAGCTTAGTTGTTTGCCCACCTGCCATCCTGCCAACGCCAGTTGGTGTCATCCTGGTCCCCATCTGGTTCCTCTCATCAGACATTTTCCTTCATTTGTGTTCAGTTAAGCCCAGGCCTCCCCTGTCACTCTTTCACTTCCTTCCACTGGCAGTCCTACTGACAACAGGAGGTAGCTATGGCTCCTCTGAGGTGCCACTCGATCTTCTTGGTGTTTTGTAGTTGAATTTTATTGGAATTGTCCGTCCCATGGTCAGCCTTCCCTGGATAATATTTAGAGAATTTAAATTTTTATATTCATTAACTACGGGTATCAATAAATGGTGTGGATATGTGCACCATCGAGAAACTCATCAATTTTGGCAGGTTTGATAGGTTTGGACTTTTAAAACTCAATGTAAATGTTTTAAACTTTTACTGCCACTTTAGCTGGAGTGTCTGCGACATAGTTGTCCAGCTGCCTCACATGTGTGCTGGCCAATCTCTGTCACAGTGTGAAGAATCTGTAGGAAAAGTAGGTGAAGCATATATCATCTTGCATTATATATTTTTCCTTGAACTGAACACAAACATGATGCTTGTGTTGACTTACCAGTGCGATTAAACAAGCAGACACTTTTTCCTACTTACAACACCAAACAGGGCTGTACCCTATAATAGGGATATAAGACTCCAGGTGGTCCACTCCACTATTGTGCGCTTAATAACTGCTGTAGAGGCCAGAGAGCAACGCGACGAGATGTGGCATGGCTGAAGGATGGTGTTTACTTTGAAGATTGACCAGGTAGAGAGTTAATCAGCACAGTTTACTGAGTGAACTCCAGTGCCAAAGTTTCAGTGTCTACCCATGCTGAAAACATGATGACATGATCTTGGCCAGTCAAAATTTGCACCACTTTGGAGCCTGTACCGCTGGGCAAAATAAAGTGATGGAAATTTAACACCATCCTGTAGTTATAGAAATTGATTTTGATATTTTAAAGTGCACAATCTGAGAGCAAAAGTTCAATGGGGCAAGAACAAGGTCAATGCATGAAATAGACCTCAGCTGACCATTGTACACGTGGGGACGGGACATGTTTGGTAGAAGAATTGCGTTCTTGGAGAGGGTATCAAAAAGCCCAAAGGTAGCTTTTAGAATGCATATTTGACATGCCACTGAAGGGGGTAGGCGTTGAAGGCCAGCAGTCAGTGACTGGGTTGGCTCAGGTTCAGGTCGCCCATCACAAATAGATCACGAGGAAGTGGGAAGTAAGTTACAGCCAAGAGGAAATTCTGGCAAGCTCATGTACCTGTCAGGGCATACATTTTAACAATATTGTGAATTTCATCATCCTATGAAAAGGATACTACAAGCACACGTCCATTGAGATACAAATTTTTTTATATAAATCTGAAGCTACAGGTTGCACATATAAGCACATCACAGCGCTGCGACCAAAATGAAAGGGAGGGGAGGAACATGGTTGCCCATATGTCCTTAGCACCGTGTGGATATTGGGATATCTGAACGGCCAGGATGTCCACAGGTAAATTATTCTTTAAAAATATTAGCTTCCAAGCCTGGGGTGGCAAATCCTTGAGTCCAAAAATTTTTAACGTCCCTATTGTGAAGGATCCCCCATCGCACCTAAGGTGCAATGGGAAGGACCCTCTTGCCCTTCCTGTGCCGCTGACTCAGAAGCTTTGGCCTGCAACCGCACGGTTGGTAGTGTGTATGAGACCTTGAGGTTATCTTTTGCTTTGATTTTAGTTTCATTTTTAGTGTTTTTTATTTGGGGCGACCTTTCATTTTTGAGGTGCTTTTGTGGTGCATCATTGACTGTTGACAAAAACTTGGGTAGGGTTGGGATGGGGGAATTAGTTTTGATCAGTGCATAGTAACATTTCATGGGTGGATCCAACTTTAACACCTGTTCTGCAGGTTAGTGTGCCTATTCTGATTGGTGAGCGGATTCTTGAGCTACTTCAGCTGTAAATGATTTGATGTCAGCTTGGGTCTGGGTAGGCGGGATCATGGATGCTGCTGAAGCTGCTTCCTTGGCAGCTGCTCTATGGACCTATTTGGACTTTTTGTGCTCTTTTGGGGACACAGGTTTTACTAGAATTTAACACCCTCGCACACCCCATGAGAAAATGGAATTGGTGTCAATGGCAGGTTTATATTGGGATTGGGCCTCCCATAGCTTCGAGAAGGATTTTATTTTTAAGTGATGCCCTCTCTGGAAGGGCAGGTGTGTGCCTTAAGGCCAAAAGCACAACAAAAGGTGCAGATAGGGGGTGCGCTATCCACTGTAATGTGGAACAGGTGGGATTCCAGCCCATCACTATTGATAACAGCGGTTTGGGTAATAAAGGTTAAGTCTTCCACTATGCCTACAGTTGGGTTAAGCACTGCAGTTGCTTTTTCCATGCGCATCTCTGACATAAGCTTGAAACACTGCATTTTGAAAGAGTTAAGTTCACCATAGTTTCTAAGCTCAACTGAGATATGGTGCTCCAGCACTTCACGTTTCACCATTGTGGTGAGGGAGTTAAAATTTATAAATAATTTGGTTGGATTTAGTCCAATGTGTGCATTTTTTGACCACCCGTTGACCATCTGAGAGATTGACCATCACGTGCACCTGTGCAGTGGCATTCGCTGCTTGCACAGTATAAACCCAAGATTCAACCATCCGCAGGTCATAGTTTGTGGTACAACATATACAGCGGCAAGGAAATGTCTGTGCACATCAACGCAGAACTTTTCCCAAAGTGCCATTAAAATAATATCAAGAAAAACTCAAACCCCATGCTCCACTGATGACAGGGGCTGAGAATGCGGAGTTTTGATGTACTGGTTGCAAATTGCTTGCCAGGATAAAATCTCTGGCAAGATATACACCGCTTTTTCTTTGTTTTATATTGGCCAATGGTGTTGCTGGGCGTTTTAGAACTTTGGATGGTGCGAATACCAACCCTGTGTCCTTTACTACGATCATTCAACCTTTAACCAACGTTGGGTGCACACTCATCTCATTGTGTTGATTATCAAACTTACCTAGTCTTAAATTGAATTAATTTCAAATAGTGATTTCAATGAGAAAGAAAAGTACCCAAATTCCAATATACTGAAACACTATAAATTAATCTATAAATAATACTATGGGTTTTATAGCTCTTGGACCACCAGCTAACGGAAGTATCTATCTAAATTCCCTATTAAATTAATGCAATTATCTTAACTTTTTGGTTCACTTTGTATGTTGGAGTTGAAGTTTTATTGCTCCCAGTTTAAAATTAACCTGTGTTACTTATATAATATAACATACTAATATACATTCATCTTTTTACTTAAAGTTTGACATAATTTTATAGAAAGGTGGCTGATGACCACCTGAAAACCCTGGCGACACCCCCAAATTCTTCCTCTCAATAAAAGAGGCTGCTATAGGTGATAAGAGGCTGGATAGAGGATTTTAGCCACCCCACCACACCTTAACCTGAAGTGGGCTCAAATTAGTTGCCATCTTAGTGAGAGTATATTATTTCTCTGACTAGATGTCAGGATAAGTGTAGGGTTTTCTCTGAACCTTGGGTGGCGGAATGATTTGGCATTGTCAAAAGGAAATCCAAGTTTGACACTTACTTGCCTCGCTAAAGGATACAGAAAATTCTCATATTGAAAGTTTTCTTGTTATTTGGCAATTAGTCTCGTGGGAGGACCAAGTGTTACATAAGATTAATAAGTTTTAGAAAAAGAGGAACTTAGTGGCTATCTTAATACTATGTTTCATAACCATAATGCTTAACCAAAATATAAATATCATAAATACATGAGAAAGTCAATCAAAGAAGCCTAATTTAAACAGCTTTAAAGTATACTTATATAAGATAATTGAATTCCTATGCCATTGAGCATATATATAGCAACAAGACCACTATAAGTAATATGGACACTGCCTCCTAACTAGACAACTATAAATAACATAAACATAGATTACTACAAGTCTCCTCATGCCATGTGTTAGGAGAGGAGCGTGCTAAAAAACTAGAATGTAAATGGGGGCTTAAGCAAATTCTAAGAAGACACAGAATAAAAGGGGATGATCTGCCTCTAGGGGTACAATCATGAATAATAGGGGAGGGTGTAACAGGCTGTTTCCTGTTACATTGCCCTGATACTGAAATGGGTTTGGCAAATCAAACAAAAGCCAGGCCTTGAAAAATTCTCAGAATTCTGCATATGTAAGGTGGAAGCCATGTTCTGGAGAGAAGATCAACATATACTACTATATGAGACTTGGCCTTCAAGTTATTCTAATGGTCACATAAGTCCCAAATTAAGATTTTATTTAAAGTCGTCAATTTAGGCTTTAGACTAGGATTCTACTTGAGTTACTCCAAATTTGGTAATATGCATTTTAATTATATTCGCAATATTTAATTCTAAGGCCACATTCAAATAACTCCATTATGAGTGGCCTAAAGATTCCAATATCTTCATCAGCTGTTCATTATGGAAGTTGGAAAGTTGGATCTCAAACCTGGAAATTGGAAGAGCTCCTACTTGAGGCTAATGCCAATCTAACTTATACTAAGAAACTATTACCAGAAGATCAAGAAACTCAGATGACCTTCCAGGTGGGATGCAATTATGGACAAATCACTTAAAATTAAGTATGATTAATGAATCACTATTTGCCATTCCCTATAAGTTATGATCCCCTTTTATTTTCCAACATTACTATAAATAGTACTGTTTTATTTCTTAAATAAAAAACTTATTTCATTAATTTATCTTACACTATTTATCTACTATCTAATCTAAGTTTAATTTAATGAACAAAGTATCATCTATCGCTGCATCTTATGAAGCCCTGCTCTCTTGGCTGACCGTGATGCACTATGACTCCTGAAATCAGCAGCTATGTCAGGCTCCCCAACTCTATCACCAGTGAGTGCATCAGGCGGATGCGCAACAAAGACAATAAACATTTTTAACTAATAAATGAGACATAAATTATGTCAAAAACCTGATAAAACTTTGGATGAGGCTATAAAATTAAAGTTAGGCTTATATACTGAGCGTCAGTAGGAACTAGATATATGATGAGGAACAGGATTGAGGTTGGCGTAATTTCTTAAAGCATTTGAGATCAACAAACTATCTATATGATAAATAATTTAGCACAACCAATTGGTCTAGCATTACATACTTGTAAGAGTTCCATTGAGTTCCAGCAAGGTAAGTGCATGTTTAAAGTCTTGTTAAAATTGCAAAGCCCAAATTTGGTAAAATTGGATTGTGACATAATACCCTTGCAAGATGAAAGCATTGGTAGGCAGCAGTGAGGGTGAGGGGGAAAGGAGTACAACCTGATATGTGTTATCAAGTTCCTTGACAAAAAACAAAGTGCTCTTTGATGGCCCAGGTCTTTGGAATATTGGTCAACGGCTCACACTCTGAGGTTCAGACATTGGATAGTTGGATGAGTTTGGGAGGCTCAACAGAATGTCTCAAGCTGTGTAGCACTAGAGTTGGGATGGCGTTATGGGTACACGCAGCCCTAATTGAGGACAGGATGGTATGTGGGAGCATCAAGGACACCTTGGCAGCTTATAAACTTAAGACTAGGTAAATTGTAAAATGGAAAAACACATGGTTTTATTTAATTTAACATCAAAAAGACCATAACATCACCTTGATACTGAGACTTATTTTTGTAAAAGCTGAAAAAAAAACCCAAAGAAAAGGTATGATAACATCTTTTAGGGTAAAAAATAGTCTGCAAAATGAAAAAAATGATAGAATTACAAGATAATGGTATATTGAAAAGAAAGTGAGGCTTATATATCAAGGATCATAAAATTAGATACATGATGGGAAATTAACCCAAGTTCAGCGAAAATCTGAATTGTGTCATCAGATTGACAAACTATTGATCTGGTAAATAGTTGGTATGACCAATTATTCCTGCATAACGAGATGTCAGGAGTTCTTCCAAGCTCCATAAAGGTATGTGCTCAAAAAATGAGCCATTCTAAAAACACAAATGTCATAATTATGTAGAACCCTATTTTTAAGAGGGGCTTAGACTTCTCTAAAATGGTAAGAGTAAAAATGAGAAGTATTTAATAATTTTAAACTACCATTTTGACAATTTTCAGAAAAGTTGACAATTTAAATTTTAGTTCTAGAGGGGACCAAACTAAGAGGAGGGCATAAATAAGTTTTTACTTGTGGATGGTGCCAAATAAAAGCAAAATAAAAAACTCCTAATATGTCACCTCAATGATAAGCCTAAGCAGACACATTGGACGGAGAAGGGGGTAGGAGGATCTCTATTTTAATGGACTTAAGCGCATGAAAGGGAGCGGTTTGGACGAATGTGAGGGAATTGGTGGTGTTGGGCAGAAGATAAAATAGAGTTAAATTGATCTTTCGGTGGGGCATGAGTTTTATTTCTTTGACATACTTAGTGATCTGGAACTTAACATGTTTGTTGAGTTCAAATACGAGTAAATGTTTTAGTTTGCTGTTAGGTTTGGTGTTAATTGGGGCTAAACAACACAATTAAGGTGGCGTCAGCACATGATAAGCTTTTGGCAAATGCGAGCTCTTCAATTAAGACCCCAGCTCCCTTAGGGAAGTCATTCAGGAAATTTGGAAAGGAATTTCCGTAGCTGAGAAGCTGCATGGATGTGTGAAGGGCTTGTAATAAAGGAACATTGGTAGGGGTAGGGGCCGCAATTATGTTGAGTTGATGGTACATATGATATTAGGAAACCCTGTGAGGGTAGAAGTGGCACTAATAAATGAACTTGGAAGGGCAAAAGCAATATTGTAGATTTAATTCTAGATTAATTGTTTATGTTCACTGGTATCTTTGGTGTACATTTGATATATTCAAATGGGTTTGAGACCAAAAATAAAAAGCCATGGGAGCAGATTGACTGGAGTTTGTAGTTAATGGCCCTCAAAACTCTATCAAGGTCTTTTTGACTGGGCAGGAGCCACTATTGAACCCTGTAAATTATGAGATCTTATCTTATTGTCTGGCACATTAGGGGCTTTGACTGAAGTGTTTTAGGGAGAGGGAGGGAAAATTGAAGCCCACTTGAAAAATTCAAGCAGCCCAGCAGTGAGGCCAACGCTGGAGAGAGGAGGGGTGGAAACTGTTCTGGTGGTAAGGGAAGTGTAAGTATTTGAGAATCCTGAGTTGGCTCTGATTTTAAACTGGTGGGTTCAATAAGCCACCAGAGGAACCAAACAACTGCTGTGAATTTGGTACCTAACCCCTCTAGTTGAAAAGGAGGGAGCCATCTTTGCGGCTGCAACAAAATAACCTCAGTGGGCTCCATGCTTCTCAAGATGCTTGAAGACGGCAAAAATAAAAATGGCGGTAGGGTAAATGGGTTTATTTATAATAAATGAAACCTAGAGAATAAAATAGGCCAATACCCTCACAATTAAGGGCACTGTTCTCTAAATAAAGAATGAAATTTACATTTTGTGGCAATGTTCCTGAGTTCCGTGGCTCTTGGGTCGGCTCTTCTTAGGCTGCAGGTTTCTGTTTTCAAGCTTGAGAGGAGAAGGCCAGTTCACAAGTTGGTGGAAGAAATGGGGATGGGGGAGATGATGGTGCACGTCATGATTGGCTACTCTCCAATTTAATTTTCTTTAAAGTTTAAAATATTTCTGAATTGAGGTGCACTCAATCTTTTGAGGTCCAGAGCTTAATTATAACAAGTAAACAAAATCATTGAAAAGTAATTTCAGGGAATTAATGGAAGGGGCTGATAAAATTGGGGTCAAAATTTTTAACATTCCTCAGTAAAATTGAATATCAATCTTTAGTGTTGTTGTCATGGAACAGGCTATTAATGTTAAGACTAGCCTGCCAGTTGGGGTGAGTAGATACCCAGAACAAAAACCAGAATGCTAGAGGCATAGTGTTAGATTTTTTACCAGGTAATATTCCTCACATATTAATGAAATTAGTATAATAATTAATCAAGGATGATTGCTGATTAGTTTTCTAATTTATGATTAATGATATTACCTCAATTTGTGCTCCCCATTTGTTTGGGTTGAGCTGTCTTGATTTTAGGATCAAGAAAGTATCGAGCATCATCCCCAATTGGAAATTGATGGGTCTCAACAACGGTAACTGAGGCTGAGGATGTTGAGATAATTTATATTATCAACTAAGAAAATGAATTGCTTAAATTTGATGTCAAAAATATCATAAAATAATCCCAATAGAGTTTTCAGTCAATTAAGACACCAGCGAGCTTATGCTGAAGATGTCAAACTAAATAACACCAATTTTTAAGTTTGGCAGGCTTTTATCCCAGTGCCAACTCCATGTGAAGATGATTGTGGGATTTCCATCAGAAAGTCAAATCTTGGAGTACCACTGACTTATGCTAAGGATGCCAAACCATTTAATACTAATTAAATAAAGTCAAATTGCATTTTGACTTTATGAGAAATTGGGGGAATCCCTGACAGAATTTTGGTTTAATATGACACTAGTGACTTATGCCAAGGATGTCAATATATTATATTAATTCAGATTATGACAAATCAAGGATCATCGTAATCTTGGACATTTGAGGATGATGAGTATTGTCAGTGAGAGTGCTGACCAGTACTAAGAAGGGAGAATCACCAGTGAGTACTGATGATGTGCAATAAATGCCAATGATGTGGACAGGCAATAGATGCATATAAATAGTTTGATCTCCCTCTTAATAAACATCTTTTTAAGCTCTAAACATAATATTTGTTTACTTTACTTTACCTACCTTTATTAAATTTTTAGTTAACAGATGTTAGATTATCTTGTAGAGGTGGGACTAAGATCCCCAGAGGTTAGGTGCTGGGTTAAAACACCTGGAGTGGTCAGTGCAACCAACTCCTAACCTTTAACTAGATGAAAACCCTGCGGGAACTTGGGCAACTAGCAGCCACAATGATGTTCTGGAAGTATTGAAGGGTAAAAACCCTGATGGAGTCAATAGAGGCCGCTGAACCACAATTGTTGGACAAGTCCCAAAGAGGACCTCTGAGCTATAACAAGTGGTCAAGCCTCAGAAGGAGAAGTTGTTTGGCCTGCTGGGTTGGCGAGTTTTCCTGAAAAATTTTTAAAGAAAGGTTGCCAAAGATTGTGAAAAAGCAAGGGCCAGCAGTCTTCATACTGTTTGGCTAGCACTAATGGAGTCACCTATTATTGAGAATGAAAAATTCTTAATACATAGCCATACAAATAGCTTGGTATTTCATTGGCAGGGGAAGAACTGTGGGATGATGATTGACAATATTCATTACAAACATACCCACTGAACCACACAGCTGTGGGAAAGGTGTCTGAAAATTCTGCTGGGGTTGCTTCCTTGGATCCCAGGGGGTCCAATCCATTACAGTAATGCAAGGGCTCAAGCGCGTTGAAGGGTCACAAAACTTAGCTAATTGAGTGTTAATTACCACAAGGACCAAGGGTACCTCATGGTGCCACAAGGCTTCTAGGATTGGGACCAACCCCAGGCGACCATCATAATGATATCCCCATTCAAGGATGGAAAGCAGCAAGATATTAATTATGGCCACTATGGCCCAATTATTACATAGACTAAGAAATATGACACCAATCAAGAGCGCATCTGAAGGATAGCTCAAATGATAAAAATTTAAAATTTTGCGCATAGATTTTATTTTATTCAAAGCAAAGGAGAAAATTGACCAACAACCATACATGTGAGAAATGGTTGTCTTAAGTGCTAGGGCTTGGGTAGTATCATTTTCATTAACTGCATGTAACGCAAACACATTTGAATCTGGTAAATCAAAATTGGAGAATTCATGATGACAAATTGGTTTCAATTTGGACAGCCAACTTATACCAGATTTTGCACTATTTTTTCCGTCCAAGCACATTTTACTTATCAGATCAGCAACGGCTAATCCACCAGATGACTGCAACCATAACCAGGGTGTCATATTTAATGACATGATACTGGGCACCAACCCCAAGTATAAGGCTGGGCGACAGGAGACACAGAAGGTGAATCTTCAGGCCCTCCCTGACCTCAAGCACACATTAGACCAACGCTGGGTACAAGCCAAATATGCCCAGGTTGGTACTAGTGAGGTGCAGAATGCCCATCCTCTTGCATCAGCCCAGGTGAAAAGATAAACGGTTTATTTGATAACAACAATGATTCAATTTGGTTGATTGAGGAATGGGGGTTTAGAACCCATTCCATTTACAAATCTAAATGTTTGGGTCAGATACAACTTCAATCAATTACTCTAGTAAAGTCAATTTTGATGTATTCTAAAAATTGGGATGGTAGTGTTTGCCTATTGGTGAATCGGAGCTTGGGACCACTTTGGCAGACCCTGAATTACCCCAACAAAGTTTAAATTTGATTTTGTGACCAATATTCCTTGTTGGTCAACTTCCCAATAAACTTTCCCTTTTTATTAGAAATGTTTTCTTGGATGATCCTGTTTGTAGACCTCTTTGAGCAGGTCTTGCACTACATTAGCCTCTTCATTTTAAATACAATTAAAGTACCACCTAGTGCATCGTTGGTTTTTCCATGTTTCCTCCGACCTGGGATGTTTACCCCTTCTCCCTCTGTGCACCACGTCACTTTTGGTGGGTTATTTCTTATATGGATTGCACTTCTCTTCTTAAGTTGTTATTGCTTCAGCACCATCTGCTAGGCTCTAGTAACTTTTGAACTAATGGCTAGTTCCCTAGCGTTGGCCTTGTGCACCGTGCACTACCACGCTGGGAACAGGAGAGTTATAGACACTCTCCTTACATTAGTCAAAAAACTGCTTAATTTTATGTGCATGAACTTTTTCCGTGTGGGACTTTTCCAAAGTATAAACGGTGGGTGCCAGCTGTTGGCTTTGGCTGTGGTCAACTGCACCACTGTTTCCTCTTTTTTTCTGAAGGTTGGAGCTCCTCGGCATTATTTTTGGTCGCCTCCAACTGAAAAACACCCTTCATGCTCATACATGGTGGATACAGACGCTTATGGGTTCAAAAGTCATGATTCTCTGGCTTTCCGCCATAATTTACAAAACCAAATTAAATAAATAGGTTTACTTTGACAGCGCATTCTGATGATGCCAGCGGAATAGCTCAGAGTGGCCTGGGGGTGTTGGCCTTGGATAACATTGGGCATTCTGTTGCTGTTATAGGAATAGGGTCGTTCACGTCTAAAAACGCGTTTTATTATGGAAACACCATTTATACTTCTGAACCATATTTGCTCACTCATGGCTCAGATAAGAAACCTATTCCTGTGTATCAAATCACCCCAGAAAATCCCCATTTGACCTCTTCCATGATTCGCAACACTCAGGAAGTTGAAAAGGCATTGTGTTTACAATATGAAAATGTTTATGCCCCTGCTGAAGATATGGTGGGATA
The DNA here is from genome assembly GCA_022478985.1 of Massospora cicadina. Taxonomy (NCBI): domain Eukaryota; kingdom Fungi; phylum Entomophthoromycota; class Entomophthoromycetes; order Entomophthorales; family Entomophthoraceae; genus Massospora; species Massospora cicadina. Next base: position 59,829 of record JAKSZP010008093.1, on the reverse strand, counting down.
TGTGGCCTCAGTATTAAGAGTGGCCAAATATCCCTCTCCATTGTTTGATTCTAAAACAGTTAGGGTGACATGTTAATGCCAAATGATGAGTTTGTTGGTGATGTTCTGGCGCTGTCTGCTATAAATAAAGACCATTCTGTGTATTTTCTACTGACTGCTATCCTTTCCTCACCGTTAGTTAAACCCAGCACCACTATTCTAGTGGATACTGGCGCCACTGAAAATTTTATGGACCAGAGCCTAGCTGACTACCTGGGGCTGAGTTACTTGCCAGGTGGTATGGTTAGGGGAGGGGCGTCACAAGGTATTTCCACTCTGAAGATCATTGGGACATTGAACTATCAGGTTGGCAAGTACCACTTGTTTGATCACTTCCAAGCCTATCAAAAACCTCCTGTAACCTATCATTTTGGGTGTGAAGTGGTGGCGGAAGTTTGACGTTAGAACTAACTTGAAAGAGAATACCATATCTCTTATATTAAAGAATGGTCGCACATTAGTTGTTCCTTTGTCAGAGGATAATGCCCAGGACGATTTGCCCCACTGGCCCCACCTTCACACTCTTAGCCTTGCCTTTATGCGGAAGCCCACCGTGGAGGTTTGCCTATCTTCTTGTTTGGAGGATTTGGAATCTTCATTTGATGCTGCTGCAGCTGACGTACTACCTGATCATTCTTAGTATGAATGCAAGATCAAGCTCACTTTGGATTTAGTGCGGATATCTTCCCCCATTTACCCATTGACTGTACGGGAGGAAGAGGCGTTGGATGTGTGGGTGGAGGAGCAGTTAGCCAAGGGTGCGATTTTTCAGTGTACCTCCCCTGTATGCTTCCCACTTATCTTTGTTGAGTAGGCTGATGGTACTCTACGCCCATGTGTAGACTAAGGAAACCTCAACAACGTTACTGTACCAGACCTCCATCTCATCCCTTTGGATTCACAGATTGCACGCTATGTGGAGAAGGCGAAGGTCTTCTCCAAGCTGGATTGCCTCAATGCGTTCAATCAGATCCAGATTATAAAGAGGCAAGCGTAATTGACCGCATTCTGTACCAGAAAAGGGGTCTTCCAGTTTCAGGTCATTCCCTTTGGGCTTAAGAATGCCACTGCTATCTTTCAAAACCGGTTTTGATGCAGCGTTGGGGGACCTGTTAGGGGTATGCGCGGTCGCTTATATGGATGATATCCTGGAGTTTTCCCCTGATCAGGAGTCCCATGCAGTCCACCTTCGGCAAGTGGTGGAGCGGTTAAAGTCAGCCAGACTTACGTTGAAGATTTCAAAGTGCGAGTTCTTCAAGTCCCAGGTCACGTTCCAGGACAAAGTCATGTTTGACCAGGGACACATGATAACTCCAGACAAGGAGAAGGCGATTTGTGAATGGTTTACCCCCACCTCAGTTAAGGAATTAAGGAGCTTTTTGGGGACTTGCATGTTCCTCAAGAAGTTCACTCCCTTTCTATCTGAGGTGGCACTCCCCTATAAAAGGCTAGCGGTGCTAAGGTGCTTCAGTGGTCCCCCATTTTGGAGGATGCTTTCCAAGCAGTGAAGTGCATCTTGTTGTCCACAACTGTTCTTCGCCATGTCGACCCTTCAAAGGAATTCATTGTGTCTACTGATGCCTCCAACTTCGCCATTGGAGCCGCCTTGTTACAAGTAGGCAAAGATGGGATAGAGCATCCGGTGGGATATTTTTCTAGGAAAATATCTTTACCAAAGTTGAATTATGCCATTTACGACAAGAAGTTACTAGCAGTGGTGGAGGAGATGACATATTGGCGTCACCACTTGCATGGCTCTACCCAACCATTCCGCATATGTACAGACCACCATGACTTGCTTTACTAGTGCGCCCCTCATGTCCTAACTCCACGGCAGAGCTGTTGGCATGAGACCCTTGCCCAATTCGAATTCACGTATGAGTTCACCAAGGGCAAGGATAATGGTTTTGCGGATGCTTTGAGCCCCAACCCTGCTTTAGCCCCTGACCCCAAGGAGGTAGAAGTGCAAAACACCCAGGTTATTATCCCTCCAAGTAAAATTCTATCGCTACTTCCCTCTCCCCTGTCTAACGGTCCAGCGCTTGCACCTCTGGATAACGCGGAGGAAGATGGTATGTTCAGAAAGGTCGTCCTCTCTCAGCCGCTGTCAGGCGAATATGCTATGGTACTTGTAAAGAGCACTTCAAATCAAGAAGATCTATCCAGGGGCTATCATGTAAAGGATGATATGGTGTGGTTCCAGGGACGCCTCTTGGTACCTGCTGGACCACTGCGCCTTGAAATCATTTGGGACCATCATGATGGAATCACCATTGGTCATCCGGGGAAAGCAAAGACCTTGGAGGTGATACCTCTCACATACAATTGGAAGGGCTTTCCTGATCATGTGGGCGGTATTGTAAGGAGTGCCTGGTATGCAACCAGATGAAACCCAATCGTCAACCTTTAGCAGGGTTGTTGGTACCAGTCCAAAAGGCTGATGGGACCTGGACTTCCATCTCAGTTGATTTTATTGTGGAGTTACCAGTCTCAGATGGTTGTGATGCCATCATGGTAGTGGTGGACCAGTTCACGAAGTTTGCCCACCTTATTCCTTGAAGAACCACCATAACCGCAGCTGATATGGCTAGGCTTTTCGTCATCCATGTGTTTGCGCTCCATGGGGTCCCCCAAGAAATTATCAGCAACCGGGGCCCTCAGTTTACCTCCATTTTTTGGGAAGAGTTGTGTAAGATTCTTCAGATTCGCCCTTTCCGTTCAACTGCCTATCATCCCCAATCAGATGGACAGACTGAAAAAGTGAATCAGTGCTTGGAACAGTTTCTGCGGTGTTACACCGCTGCAGATCATTCATATTGGTCTTCTCACCTTCTTATGGCCCAGTTTAGCTACAACAATACCTTGCGCTCTTCAATTGGCCGTTCCCCGTTTTTCGCCAGCCATGGCTTTAACCCCGCCTTTAACATGGAGCCCAGCTGTGGGTCAAAGGTTGAAGCGGTGGTGGACTTTGCCAAGAAAATCAAGAAGGTCCACCAGGGGGTTTCCACAAGCTTGGAGGCGGCTATGCAGGTATATAAGGAGAACGCAGATTGGAAGCACCAAGTGGGTCCCACATACAAGGAAGGGGATCTCGTGATATTTGATGCTCGTAACATCTTGATCAAGCAGCCATGTAAGAAGCTGGGGCCAAAGAGGATTGGCCCCTACCGCGTTGTTAGAAAGGTGGGCCATGCCTCATACCAGCTAGATCCCCCCTCATCATTCTGGATCTTCTCTGTGTTTCATGAGAGCAAACTGATGTTGTTCAAGGGCCCCCCACCAGAGACTCCTGAGGCCTATCTCGTGGATGGGGCGCCATAGTGGGAGGTGGAAGAAATAGTTGCCTCACGCCGCGTTAAAGGAAGACTCGAGTACCTGGTTTGGAAGGGCTTTGACGCTGAAGAGAACGGTTGGGTCCCAGAGTGTGACTGTGTGCATGCCCAAGATCTGATTGATGCATTCCACCAGCGTTTTCCCCAGGCTGATGGATCCCAACCTAAACTGACCGTCGCCGCCATGAAGTTGGCCCCTGCCCACAAGAATTTTTCCCTGGCGCAAGCCCCTGGAGGGGGTTGAGCCCCATTGGGAGGAGAGGGTAATGTCATGTGCACATGACATAATAGTGGGGACCAACCCCAAAGACAAGGCTGGGCGCCAGGAGGCCCAGAGGGTGAAGCTGCAGGCCCTTCTTGACCTGAGGCACACCCTAGACCAACGCTGGGTTTGGGCAAAATATGCCCAGGTTGGGACTATTGGTGTGCCAAACGCCCAGCCCCTGACGTCAAGCCAGGCGTTAAAATGAACGATCTACCAAATGAACTTGGACGGTTCAATTTGGTTTGTCAAGGAGCGGGGTTTCAAAACCTGTTCCATTTTTGAAATAACGCACTTGGGTCAAATCCAACTTCAATCAATCACTCAAGTGAAGTCAGTTTAGGCTATTCAACCAACATGGATGGCAGTGTTGCCCTATTGGTGAGTCAGTGCTTGGGCCCACTGCAGGCATAACCCCTATTTCCCCATTTGAGCTTAAATACACTTTCCCCAACCAACATTCCTTGTTGGTCAACTTTTCAAATAAACCTTTTCCCCGTTTACATTAAATTTACAATTTTATGATATTCCAAACGCTCCTGTGCATGAATCTCTTTGAGGAGATCTCGCGCTCCGTTACCCTTGCCATTGCAAGTACATTGCTGCTCTCAACTCGTGCACCATTTGTTTGCCCAGGTTCCCTCCAACCTGGGTCACTTAGACCTTTTTGATATGTGCACCGCGTCACTTTTAATGGGGTTTTAATCATAAATCTCGCTTTTCTATGCCTAAGCTGTTATTTCTCCAGCACCCTCTGCTGGGCTCTAATGACTTTGGCACTAATGGCTAGTTTCTCTGACATTGGCCTTGTGCACTGAGCACTACCACGCTGGGAACAAGAGAGTTATGGACACTCTCCTTACACTGTAGAAGAGTTTATTCAAATATTTCATGTGTTCTTTTTAAAAAACAGCTTTGATCCATAAATTTTCATCAATGAGGTTTAATTTAGTAAGTCATGATGTTTATTTGGTAGAATGATGGCATGATAGTATATTACTATGGAGAAAAACTGCAGTGGCAAAGCACTATAGGATCCTTAAGAGGCTGTGGCCTAGAGGCCTGTGTTACCATAAGTTTTCTGAAGATCTATGTCTAAAGCTAGGCCCAATTTTTTTCACAAACTTAATGGACACAATATTATTAGTGCCCTATTGTCTACAATAACTTTGACTTTTAGCTTATTTACTGTAGTCAAAAGTAGGTACACTCAGAAAACAAAGCATCAGAAGCGTATTGTTGCCACATCAAAAGCGTTTGATTGACTTAAATAAATTTAAATCCTTTTTGCCTAGTTGAATTTTGGATTCTTTCAAGCTCTATATGGGTATAGCCTTTTAACCCCATTCAAATTGGGGATATATCTTTAAGGGACTGAAAGCTTTTGTTGTTTTGATTGCTTAGTGTATGATATCAATAATATTACTGCGCTAACTCAGCTTTGCATCTTTTTGTGGGTGGGTGGTTACTGCTACTATATCTTCCACTATAATTTGATGAACCACAGGAGGCATAGCTTCATTTTCATTCACCTGTTGAAAAGAAGGTGGTTCAAGAATTTTCTTCTAACTTAGGTTTTAAGGTAGATGTAGAAATTCCCTGTTTTATTCATCATTTTCTTTTCATAAATTCTTCTTTATATGCAGGGTTCACCAAATGAATCTTAGGTTTAAAATTTAAATATGGCAGCAGGTAGCTTAATGCCATGATTTTTGAAGAGATGACAGGTGATCTAACTATTATCAGGCCTATCAGAACAAGGGTCATAAGGAAAAGGTCCTTTTTTCTATGAGGATATAGCCCTAGAACAGAGTTTGAAAGGTTTCCAATGACACTTGTTGGGCTCCTCAAAAGTAAAGCGCATCAGCAGAGATAATTCAGTTATGTGTGATTTCATGCTCCTATACTAAAATTAGTATCATAAACCAATACAATTCCTTGTAGGACTCACAAGCATGGCGCTACGTAATTTGAGCATCTAATTAATGATGACGTTAATGTAACGATTGGTGACCATACATAAAATTTTCTAAGGTTAGGACTTAAACTCATTATGTTAATTGTTGCAATCTTATTCTTTGACAAGACTTGATTGATGAGTTGATTTTAACTGGGATCTTTATAAGTAAAATTTATATATTTCGTGCATCTTTGTAAATTTGGGCTCCCAATACACCAGTGAATGGTTGTTAGAACAAAGCAATTGTTAGGCTTTTGACGCCTAAATTAAGAAAATTTTGCGTAGCTCTTGTTGGGCTACTAATTAACAATTGACTATGTGTTTCCCTTCCCTCACCTGAGTTCTTTATTATTTTTCTGAAATGAAAGCCTATTGTTAGGCTTCTCCTTAGTCTAAGTAAAGCCTTGACTTTAATGTTATAATTCAGCTGTTACTTTAGGTGATATGAAACTATCTATTACTACTGTCAACTTTGGTCTATATTTAATAATAATTTATCAATTTATAAAAATTGAGCCTTTTGTCCAAAATCACTAATATTAAGTTATTTTAAAGCGCTGAGTGATTTCCCATAATTGTGAGTTCATGACCCAACACTTTCTAGATGAATTGCCACATCTAGTGCTCCACTGGCTGATAAGATAGGGACAAATTCTGGACTAACTTAATCTCATCTTGATGTTAAGAACAGGGTTATATTCAGTGTTTATCTCCTCTTGTCAACTACATTATGCCACCTTTTATGCCTTACTCATTATTCATTCCCTTATGGAAGATTTTAGAAACCACTTAACTGAGTTACCATTACTGATCTCAGTCCAGTCTTCAATGATTAATCCTTATAATTCAACTATAAACCTGTATTTATTTGAGGTAAGCTGACCAGGGGATGGAAATTACTGAAACTAGTAATAAAACTATAAACTAACGTAACTAATTGGTTCATACAAAACGCCAAAATGAGCGGATTGGATGAAACACACTGAACGAAACAACCAGCCAGGTGGACAGCGGAGACTGCTTATCCCTCCATGGTGGATGGGGGAGGGGGATTGGAGGCTCATCTTTGGCAGCAGCTTCCTCCTCCCAGAGTAGGGTACATGTCAAAGTGGACATTAAGGGCGTCAGGGTGTTTCCAGCTGTGGTTCAATATCACTAATGATTGGTATTTCATGTAAATTGCTGACTAGGAAAATGGCACTGATATATTCAGCTAAAGCTTTTTTGGCTTTCATGTGGTCGTCTGGAAGCTTAACAAATGTGGCGATATTGATACAGGTAATCTTAGCTTTAGGGTTCCGTGCTACGTTGCCACAATCTGGATAGCTTTGTTGAATTTTTTTGTAATCGATTCATTGTGATTTTAATTTTTGTCATGAGGGCTGAGGGGATCACAAGAGGGTGAATACCTTTTGTGAGCATTGCCACTGATTTGGCGACAGCTTTTTGGAGGGGATGACAATTTGGTTTGCAGCTACTTTGAATGCAAGCTGGTGGCCACTGCAAAATAATTTGAAATTTGATTGTGAGGTATATAAGCGAGGGGGTATTTGGCGTCCCATTCTGCATTACAGAACTGCTCAATTTGCAGAGATGGTTCTTCAATGAGATTACCTGATTTGTTGATTTCAGCCAATAACTCCCATGGATTCTAGTTGAATTTAATTGGGGAATTGGCGTACAGTGGAGGTTTGGTTGATTCCTTGGCAGAAGCATGAGATTGAACTGAGGTCCAATCCAATGCTTGATAGTAGGAATCAAGTGTGGCACTGGGGCGATGAGGAGGCTGATTGGCGGCTGCAGATGAAGCTGCAGCCTCAGGTTTTGGGGTAGGGGGAGGTAGGATTGTACCCCATGTTATAACTTGTGCAGGGTGGGCGGCAGATTGGAGGTCATCGGACAAGTAATCCAATCTGTCAGAAGTGGCTAAGGAGGAGCTCTTGTTTTGAGTGGTCCAACTCAAAACAGGACAAACAGATCGTCCACCCGCCCTCAACATGGACCTAAAGCAGATGGTCAGGGGCTGAAGGAACAATGGCGGGAGGGGGAATAACAGGGCAAATTTGTTTGATTCAGGGCTGATTGTGGCATATTCCTGAGGCCCAACGAGGAATGTGGCCCCTTTTAGATCCATAAATTGCAAGATGGGGTTGGAGCCATAGTCTTCCAAACCATCCATCAGCTCCCGGTGGAGCACTGCAGGGGGGAGGTGGGTGGGAAAACCAGAAAACTGGACCATCAAAGTGGTGTCCGAAGGGAGCCTGGTCCAAATTGTGGGAAGAGGGGCACCCTGGAATACTAGAGGCATAGTTGCTGCAGTGGCGGCGTCAGCTTCACAGGTGAAGCCAAGGTCAAAATATCCTTTATAGGGGCAAAAATCTATAAATTGAGCGGTTGTCATCAACGCCTGTGCCATTTCAATAATGGCTTGGTCATGGTCTGGGAAGAGTTTCCCATAATTGACCCTTAGGCTATAGAGCATGTTGCTCTGGGGGAGCACCAGGGGTCATTGAGGTACTGCTTGGGTATGATCAAGGTGGGCGTTAAGATCCTTGGGAGGAACGAATCATCCCATGGTTTTGGAATGACTGTGTAAGCCAGTCTGAGCATGTTTTCCTGCCAGATGGAAAATGGCGGGGGTGTTTTGCTACTGCCCCACACTGGAGAAGCCAGCGGGGAATTTGAGGACATTGGAGCTAAATACAATGGGATATCAAAATTTACTTTCTTGTTAATTTTTGTACTTTGCTCATAAAGTTACATTGAGCGGATAGAAAATAAAACTAAACCTGGACTGTGCCATCACCTTCTAATTTCCTGAATCTTCCACACTTACACGTGGTAATCTCCTATCACTAATCATACTCCTGATTTCCTCCTAGTGCTCTAAATAATACTTTTATTTAAATAAAAAACTTAACCTCTTATGAATAGCTTTATTTTGATGATTAAAGTTCCCTTGAACTAGTTAAGCCCATTGTATTACATTAGGTCATGATGTAAATATCCAACTACTCCTTGTCAGCTTAGCCCATCAGCAGAAATGCTGAGTCCCATCTTTCATATGTCTGGACCTCCACTTTAAAGTTTCATCCTAAATTTATTTTTTTTAAAATGTTAATATTGTGTGGTTGGTATAAGGAGAAAAACCAAGTTCTAGAACACTGTGAGGGTGCTTGAACATCACAATTGAGATGTAATGACAATATAAACTAGAGCAACTAAGACCTATAGGTACCTGGGTTTCTTTTCATTTTAGACATTTGGCTACCACAAGGGCAATGGCCTATTTAGCACAGAAGGCACATATTATCCAAAGCAGCGCGGTTTGATTGATCACGATACCTCTTCCTGCATTAGAAGTACTTAATTGCGTCATTTAAGTGCAGCCTTGTAAAGCCCACTGGGTGACAGAGGCTGGCAGCATATTGAACATCCACATACCTTGGCCTGTTGGTTTATACTTTCTGTTTGTATTTCAACTTATGCATTTGTTGATAACACCCAATCTCAGCATAAATTAAATTTACTTTTTGGTGAAATTTGAGATGTATGTTTTAGGTTTTTGGTGCAAACTAATCTGATGAAAAATTAACTCTCTTTTGGCTTAGGTTTGCACTATTGTTAAATGGCGAGAGATGTCTTAGAAACCACATCTGTTACTTTTTTTGAGTTACCTTTTTCTTGGTGGATTGGCTTCCAGGAATCCTGCAATATGGTCTGACGATAATGTCTCAATAATCGCCTTAGACTTACAAAGCTTTCTAACTGTTTTGCTGGCTTTTCAGTGAGGAGGATTGGCTTATTGGAAGTATTTAGTTGGACTGCTGGCAGTTGGGTACTCTTGGATCCTCCAGGAAACTCTTTTGGGGGACATTGATGATTTCTAAGAAACCCTGGGTTTCCAATAAATTACTTAAAACACCTTTCCACAAATTAAACCCATTAAAAAACTACTCTATTGTAAAACCACCTCATCAGTCCTGATTTCACAGCTAAAATTACTTCTTTCAAAGTGGTATTGTGACAATTGGTGATTATACATGAAATTTTTAAAGTGGGACCTAAAAAATTCACTATATTTACAGTTACCATCCCATTCTTTGGTAAGAATTAATTACCACGCTGATTTGAACTGGGTATTTTTTCTATATGTGTTTTATTTTTCAAGATTTTTTTGAAATTGGGCTACTGATCCAACAGCGAATAGTTGCTAGGATGCCAGCATTCATTAAACTTTTACTGCCCTAAAACTATCATTAGTTCGCATAGCTCTAGCTGAGCTACTATTTATCAGTTTTGTGTGTTTCCCCTTTCCTCACTTGAATTTTTATTATTTCTCTGGAATAAAAGCTCATCAACATATGTCTGGAACCCCCATTTTGGTCTTGCATTCTAATTTATTTAAATTTATCAATTTAATGTGGTTGGCGGAAGGAGAAAACCTAGTTCTGGAATGCTGCAAGGGCTTTTGTGCATCACTATCAAGATGTCATGACATGATAAACCAGAGCAACCAGAACCTGTAGGCCCCTGGATTCACTCCATTTGGGTATTTGGCCGCCACGAGGGCATTAGCCCATTTAGCACAGCAGGAATAGATTATATGAGGTAGGCGCGTTGTGATTTTCCACTAAACCTTAACCCTCATTAAAGCCAAGGTTAGTATGTGCCATCCAAGCTCAGCCATATGAAGCCTCTAGGTGACAGAGGCTGGTGGAAAATTAAATGTCCGTCTACCTTAGCCTGTTGGGGTATATTTCGTGTTTGTATCTCTTCACGTGCAATGGTCTAGAACACTCAAACTTGGCATAATTTAAACTTACCTTTTAGTAAATTTTTGGCATATTTTTAAACAAATTTGACGCAACCTTTTCTGCTAAACAATTGAGGTAACTCTCTTCATGCTTAGGCTCATAATATTGATAAATGGTGAGCGAGGTCTAGAAACCTCATTCAATACAATTACCCACAATAATGTCTGTGCCTTTAAATAGAAGCGCTCAGCAAAGGCTTTCACCTTTTTATCTTTGTCAAAAAAGAGTCAAGGAAATTTCTTTAAAGTGCTCATCATTAATGCATCGCTAAAAGCCTTGATAATATCCTTGGCATTATGGTAAGACATGCTGAACTTCCTTGACCTTGGCATAATTAACTCCTGACTTTACAAGGTCATTCGAGTTTATTATTGTTCCTAACTTAGTATTATCAGCTATTCCACATTACTAATCTCAAAAAGGCTGTTAAGATTTTAACATTCCCTGTCTTTTTAAATTTCTATAAGTTAATATTCTAAAACAATAATTGTTTCTCATACTTACATGAATAAGGGCCTGCATTGTTTTGTATATAAAACTTTCTACTTTATGAAGATGATGAGTGGGATTAAGATGGCTGTGAACTGCCGTAGATTCCCAGGAGGATGAGGCCAATGGAATCAGAATAGGTTTATCAGTATTTTGATTACAATATTATATGGGAGTCTCACAAAGAAAAAGACAAATGCTCATGAGGAGGAGTTGCCAAAGTGTCAGGATAGGCAGAAGCTTCAACTCTCAAGCGGATGTGAAAACCATAAGCAAGTTACACGTAAATAGGGCCACGTCGCCCTTAACATCAGGTTCCTTTAGAAAATTTTCCTGCTCATTAAGGAATATAAGCAAGTGCCAACCAATAGATGGACCATGTCAACAATTACACAGATCCTTACAGATCTCAATCCTAGTTTTCTACAATATAGAGAAATGGCAGCATTCCTCCTGCAACATGGTTCCATTATTATCAGCAATTTAGTTAGCAGCCAAATTATCTTTCAAGTTAATGTTCTCATTCACCAGAGACCTTAATTTCTACATTTGAGTTTACAGTTCCAGATTCAAGGCATCAATTTCTAGATATAAATCATTATCATAGTGAACAGCTACATCCATATTGGTATCAAGGCCATTCAGGTAGCATTTATGAGCTTCATATCTTTTATTAGCTCATTTACTTGCTGATCATAGATATTCTAGATATAACAGTTGACCAAAGTGAGCATCCAAATCAGCACATATTTGACGAATATCATCAGAAGTGGGTTGCTGGCCTTGAGGTCAGCCGCTCCAGTTGCAGAGATTCATGATAATTATACCTGAAGGTATTCTTCAACAGGGTAACGTGGTCCATACTTAAAAAAATGTTTCACTGGAAAATAAAGTGTGGCCCCCCTGTAATGCGCACCAAATTTTGAAATCAGCGCAGGGGTATCATATTACAGGTGCGCAGATATCTGCACACAAAAAGATCAGTTACTGTTTGATGATGTAGCTCAGGTCAAAATGGCTAAAGGAAAACCTTGTTATCAGCAATATGGATTTTTAATAAAACAAAAGAGCACATTGTAGTACCATATATTACCAATGGCTTATGGGATCGCTTAAATTACTTTAATTTTTAAGCTGGGTTCAACTTCCTAGGAAAAAGATCCCCTTCCATATGAAAATCCCACATATATATAATTTTCACTCTACCATATTACTTATTCGTCCCATTAGGGTTCATAAGCAACACTTAAGAGTGGTAGATTAAAGGCGTAAATCCAGCTTATGTCAAGGACAGCAAATTATTGGGAGCTCAGGGCGTATCTATAATAGGAGAAAATGTTGATGGCCATAAAAATTCAGCGGATGGCCATAATAAAATAAGACCTTATTACAATAATTTTACGCTAGTGCAGGGAAAGATATGATATTAAACTAAAGTAAATAATAGCAGGTATGACCCTCAAGGCCATTAGCCAAGGTGATCACTAAATTAAGGTGGTGGAAGTTTCACCATGAGCGTCAGATATTAAATCTGCTTAGAATTCCTAGTGAAAAAGGCCTTATAAAGTCTGGGACCTTAGGTGAGAGAATTAGTAAGAACCGATTGAAACCTCTATTTAATTATTAGTTAGTATGTGAAATTAAGCAAAACAAAAAGGATATCACAGTTGGTTGTTCAAACCAATTAGAACAGCAGATCCCAGGTGTTGTGATATTAAATTTATAAAGAAAATGAAGAATTCCCTCAACTTACCACATTAAATGGTATATGGTACCGCTAGCCCCAATGTATGAGGTCTATAAAAGCTTATTTTGCTCTTCAACTCAGGTTTTTATAAAATAGCCTTGGACACCTTAGCAGTAGCTCTTGACAACACCATCTTTAAATTACTGTTAGGGATTCATTCTCTACAATAGTATAATGCCATCATTCATTATGTCAAATTATTTTAATTCTTGCTTGGGACACACATCCTCCTATTATTTGAGACCACCAAGGATTGTAAGCAATGCATAAGAGCTCACACTTTCTTAGAGGAGACAGATGAAAAAATCAATAATTTGAGTTTCAAATAAGGGGTTCAGCATACAACTATCACTCCATTTGGTCAATGGGATAAAAAATGCATCTAATCCTCCCAATTTAAAAAGTAATTACTCTTTGGTCCTAAATCATAATTAACTTCTGAGTGCACGTGAACATTTTTCATGAGCCTGTTGGAGATACAAAATGTTTGTAACTCATCAGTAAAGGTTTTTATCATGTCCCAGTATTTTCAATCCTTAATATGCTATCCCATCTCGGTGATTATGGCCAATATAACGGCCAAGGATCATATGGTAAGACCTAGCTTTCTGCTAGCATTTATATGTCTACTACCTGTCAACAAGGATTTTAATATCTGAGGATTTGGGAGTATCCATAATCTTGGATTAGAAGCGCCCCCATGGTGGCTCTGGTTGTGACTTTGGTTAAAGAAAACTTGAATCCTGAACAAAGGAAAAAAGTCAACAAGTTTATGTTGTATATAATGACCTCTTCTCCACCCCGCTTATGACTTTGTCAAATTAAAAAGAGTTGTTCATGATGTTAAACATGAATGCTTGTACAATCAAGTGCGGCCTTATCAGATAGTAAAGTATATTAATCCCATATGGTACAGAGCTTAATAAATTATCAGAGTCAGGACTTCTGGCAATATCCCAAAGCCATGGGCATCACGCTCCTGCTTGATCACAAGAAGGATAGCCATCACTGAGTTTTCATGAATTACTAAAAGCTTATTTGGTAGGCAAAAAAGACAATTATCCTTTGCCACGAATTTCTGACTTGCTACGGCTCCTTTTTGGAGCTCAGTACTTTTTGGTAATGGATCTTGCCAGTGGGAATCTAATAATCAAGTTAGCCCCCTGAGGATTAGGCAAAATGCGCACCAATTGCTAATTAAGGATATCTGAGTTGACATATATGCCATAAGGGCTATGCAATGCAGCAGCCACTTTTCAAAGCGTTATAGTATGGATTGTGGGTGACATGAAATTATCATGCATATTAGGCTATCTTGACACCATAACTGCTTCCTCTAAGACCTTCAATGGGCATCTAGAATATCTTCATCAAGTCCTTGACCGTCTATGACAGGTCTCCCTAAAACTTAAGCTCTTTAAATGTCTATTCTTCCAACACAAAATGAAGTTATATGGGGCAAAATTAACCTGCAAAGGGTCCTACCTCTTCCTACCAAAGCTACCATAATCAATAAAATGATCATTTCTTGAAGCATTCTGAACATCTAAGTGTACCTTAGTTTGTTGGAATAATACAAATAGTTCTTCCTCGGTTTGCTGAATATGTCATACCACTGGTCTATCTGATACAAAAAAGTTCCCTTTATATGGAGTCCTGTGCAGGAGCAAGCATACAACCTTCCCAGGAAATCTGAATTATTCAGCCTGTTATTATGCATCCAATGTTTAGTAATCCCTTCTTACTTGATGACACCAGTGATGTGGCTGTGGGGGCAATTCTGGCCCAGTTTTATGAACAATAGTTAGACCATCCAGTGGCCTACTTCAATAAACACCAATACAAGGCCAAGAGGAACTATAGCTGTCGCAGATGAGGCCTTGAGGGCACCATAAGATCATTAATTAACTGATGGAATGAACAAAAACTAATCCCAAAGAGTGGAAGTTGCGGGAAACTTACCTGCTGCAAATGAAAATGGACAACCTTTTTTAAAGAATTCAAACATGAACTTAAAAAAGCACATGTAATTATTTCATCTGAAATAATTTGATACCTGGCTCTCAAAAAGATTTAATTATTTAAGATGACAAAGCTGTCAAAATTTAATATGAATCTTGACCCCTTTATATATATACTTTGGAGAGCAAAATAATTGCAATTAGCTGATGTTAAAGAAATGACACAACAGAATAATATTGACAAAAACAAAAGAATTTCACAACTAATTATTACCAAAAGTGGCAATCAACCAGTCTTCAAAGAGTCACTTGAAATCCTGATGCAAGGCGCTTTAAAGGCGCGTCATCACATGTACCTTAAATTAATAATCATAATACTAAATCATGTAATGAATCAATACCCTGATGGGAAAATAAAGCTCACAACCCAGAACTGGGGACTGAAGAAAGGGTCCAGGACATTTGGGTTCAGAGTTAATCACTGTGAGAAGGAGCTCGCAGTTGTTAAAATTAAATAATATGAATGAAGCAACCAAGTTAGAAGTCAGACTCCACACTAGCAGACCATTAAGACCCCAAAATCACTAACCTAAGTCCCAATTTAAGTTATAATTTTATTCATCTATATCCTGATTTTATAAAGGACTATACAAAAATTAATCTTATTTTTATTTAAAAAAAGCCCATTATACAGATTCTTGGTTTATTCATTTTGTTTTACTTAAATCGGTTTTAGTGAAACAATCGCCATATATCATTCTGGGATTAGCAATTGAGCAAAATAAAGCAACCAATCTGAGATATGCTCTTTTTTAAACAGGACACTCATTTGCATGTATACCTTGGGGCTGATTGCCGTGTGAGAGATTGGATAGTACTACATTGTGTCATGAGGTCCAATCTAAAGAGTATTTGTCAGAGAGTTTCAACAAGAGTTTTTCTATGGGCGCGGAAAGTTTAAGCAATATATTGATGCTACATTGGGTGGCATCCGTAGAGGATTTGTTCAACGAGGATGATCATTCCCTTATTGATGGTTGTCAGGTGCCTAGTATGTGTAACAAATTCCCTGTGAAGCAAGTTAACCTCACAAGTTAAATGAGCCAAGGGTAGTGAGTTGTCTATGGTGCTCATTACAGGCCTGTCATCATCAGACCAGAGTGAAAATCATGAGATTTTAAATGATCAGTCTGCAATGTGGATATGGAAATGTACCATAAAAGTAATTCCTTAGAACTCATGGTGAGGGAGGAGAGATATAACCATTTGAGACTCAGTACCTCAAAAACTAGAAATTTCCAATATATGAAACCAGCTTGGGTGTGTCAAGGAGACCGTGAGATGAGCATGAATTGCCTTCATCATAAAAGTGGAGGACTTTCACCAATAGTGAATCTTGAATATTCCGTTAAGGATCTGGAGGATAAAATTTTAATTTTTGATAAAGGGAAATAGTAAACTTCTGCACTCTGAATGATTATGAAGTTTGGTTATAACAGTAAGTTATTATGCTGTAAAATATGAAAAAGTATAGACGAGTTAAAGCCTTAACTGCATATTGTACTAGAACCTTTTTTAACTTTACCAGGTAATAAATGAAGACACTTGTATTTTCCACTCAATTGACTTTCGTGTAACTTCTTATAATGTGTGACAAGCCTAAATAAGAAAACCTAACTTCAAGCCTTATTTTAGACTATGTACATACAAAGAGTGTCATGTTTACATGACCTTATTGAGGTACCAACAGCAAGGACAAGGAATGGAGGCAGGAGGTCCAAAGGGTCAAATTTCATGACCTTCCTGACTTAAAGCACAACATGGACCAACGATGGGTACAGGCTAGGTATGCCCAGGTTGGTACAAGTGAGGTGCAGAATGCCCAGCCCCTTTTTTCAGCTCTTGCGCTAAAACAGACGAATTTCTTATTAAATAATGATGTCAATACGGTTAATTGGTGAACAAGTGTTTTAAATCTGTTATAGCTATGAAATTACTAACTTGGGTCAGGTTTAACTTCAATTGATCACTTGAGTAAGGCCAGTTTTGAAGTATGTTACCCTGTCAGATGGAAGCATGCTCCTATTGGTGCACAAGGCTTAGTAACACTTTCTCCAATCAATTATTCCCTGAGTTAGCTTATATATGTTTGCACAAGAATATCTTTTCTCAAAGGTCGTCTTCCTTTGAAAAAACCATTCATCATTTTACGTTTTTTTCCATATGTTGACTTGAACAAAGCTGAGCGTGAACCTCCATGAGGACGTCTCATGTCATATTAACCAATTTATTTATTTTAAAATTCATACAGCCTCAGATAAACCGTTGGGTTCCCAGGTTCCTTCTAAACCTGGTCACCTTGCACTCTAGACTTGTACAAAACTCAGTTATGACCCGCACTTTGGGGCACAGCCATGTTTTGCTGAATGCTCAAATTCGTATCACTAATAACATGCTAAAAACCCTTTCCCTATGTCACCTTAGCTCCAGATCCCTCTGCTGCGCTACCTTTATCTCAATTTTAACCACTAGCTTCCTTGCATTGGCCCTTTGCCCCATGCACCACCACGCTGGGAACTGAAGAGTTATAGATACCCTCCTGATATTAAATGACCAAACTCTTAACTTTACGTGCACATACTTTTCTGTGTGGGACTTTTGTGAAGTGCAAATGGTGTGCGCCAGCTGTTGGCTATGGCCGCGGTGGGGCTCATCACTGTTTTTGCATTTTGCCAATGGTTGGAGCATCTTGGCTTTATTCTAGCTACCTCAAACTGGAAAGTATTCACCCATCTTGCCCATACCTGGTGGATACAGACACTTCACGATCCAATAATAATGATTCCCCAACTTTCCACCTAATTTAATAAAGTTGACACCAAGAAATCGTTTTTTAGCACTACGTTTGTAAGGTGAGGCAAGATCATTGACAAAGGGCCTGGTGGCCTTGTCCTTGGATAAAGTCATACAACCTGTCGCCAGAATGGGTATAGGGTCGTTCACAGCCCACAATGCGTTTTATAATGACGTTTCCATATATACTACTGAGCCAAATATCTTCCCTTATGTCTCAGATGAGGACCCAATTTCAGTGCATCAAATCACCCCAGAGAGACCACGCTTGACCAAACCATGGTATGCGAAACACAAGAGGAGAAGATGTACAATTACAGTATAAAAATGTTTATGCATTTTCTGAAGATATGGTGGGATATGTGGCCTCAGTAGTAAGAGTGGCCAAATATCCCTCTCCATTCTTTGATGCAAAAACGTACCCTGGGGTTATTCTAGACCCTGAAGAAGAGTTTAAAGGTGAAGTGCTGGCGTTTTCTGATATATTTAAAGATTATTTTGGTTACATTTTTTTATTGCTATCCTTTCTTCCCCTTTAGGGAAAGTCAGCACTACTATTTTGGTGAATACTGGAGCCTCTGAGAATTTTATTGACCAAGACCTAGCCAACTACCTTGAGCTGAGTTACTTGCCAGGTGGTATGGTTAGAGGAGGGGCTTCTCAAGGTATTACCACGCTGAAAATTATGGTGTTAGTGGACTATCAAGTTGACAAATATCATTTGTCCGACCACTTCAAAGCTATTAAAAACATCTTGTACCCCATCATTTTGGGTGTAGAGTGGTGGTGAAAGTTTGACGTCAGAGCCAAATTGAAAGAAAATATCCTATCCTTAACTTTTTTTAATGGTCAAGAGTTCGTTGTTTCTTTGGCTGATGCCAACTTTCAGGACGATTTGCCCCACTGGCCCATTATTCACACTCTCAGTCTTGCCCTATTGCTGAAGCCCTCTGTGGAAGTTCATCTACCTTCTTGTTTGGAGGTTTTGGAATCTTCCTTAGATGCAGCATCAGCTAATTCATTACCTGATCATTCTGAGTTTGACTGTGAGTTCAAGATCGCTGTTGATTAGTGCATATATCTTCCTCAATTTGTCTGTTGATGGTACCAGAGGAAGAGGCGTTGGATGTGTGGGTGGAGGAGCATTTAGACAAAGGCGCGTTTTTCAGCGAACTCCCCTGTTTACTCCCACACTTCTCTTTGTTGAGAAGGATGGTACTCTACGCCCTGCTTAGACTATGGGAACCTCAACAACGTCACTGTACCAGATCTACATCTCATCCCTTTGAATTCATCAGATTGCGCGCTATGTGGAGAAGGCCAAGGTCTTTTACAAGCTGGATTGCCTCAATGCATTCAATCAGATTTGGATTAAAAAGGGACAATAGTGGCTAACCGCATTCCATACCAAGAAAGGGATTTCCAGTTTCAGGTCATGCCATTTGGGCTTAGAAACCCCTGCTATCTTTCAACGCCATATTTTTGTGGCTTTGGGGACCTTCTATGGTATGCACGGTAGCTTAAATGGATAATATTTTGGTATTTTCCCCTGACAATAAATCTAATGAAGTACACCTTTGGTAAGTGGTGGAGAGGTTAAGGCAGCCAGCCTTACACTGAAGATTAGCAAGTGTGAATTTTTCAAGTCCCAGGTCACTTTTCTGGGCAACGTCTTATTTGACCAAGGACACATGATAACTTCAGAAAAGGAGAATACTATTTGTGAGTTGCCTACCCTCACCTCAGTCAAGGAATTGAGGAGCTTTTTGGGGACGTTTACGTTCCTCAAGAAGTTCACGCCCAATCTTTCTGAGGTGGCAGCACCCTTATAAGGCTAACGGTGCAAAGGTGCTTCAGCGGTCCCATGTTTTGGAGGATGCTTTCCAAGAAGTGAAGTGCACCCTGAGCCACGTCTTTCCTTCTCCATGTCGACCCTTCTAAAGAGTTTATTGTGTCTACTGATGCTTCCAACTTCGCCATAGTAGCTGCCTTGTTACAAGTAGTTGAAGATGGGATAGAGCATCTTGTGGGATATTTTTCTAGGAAAATGTCTTTTCCTAAGTTGAATTACGCCGTTTATGACAAGGAGTTACTGGCAGTGGTGCAGTATTGACTTATTGGCATCATCACTTGCATGGCTCTACCCAACCGCTCCGTGTACATACAGATCACCGTGCCTTGCTGTACTACCGCACTCCTATGTCCTAACCCCACGGTAGACCCGTTGGCATGAGACCCTTGCCCAATTTAAATTCTCTTAAGAGTTCACCAAGGGCAAGAATAATGGTTTGGCGGATGCTTTGAGCCACAACCCTGATTTAGCTCCTGATCCCAAGGAGGTAGAAGTTCATAACACATAGTTGATGATTCCACAAAATAAAATTGTGTCTCAACTTTCCTCCCCTCCGGCCAACAGGCCAGCGCTTGCACCTCTGGAAAATGTGGAGGAATATAGTATGTTCAGAAAGATAGCCCTTATCAGCCGCTATCATCTGAATATACTATGGTACTTGCTAAGAGCGCTTTGAGTCATGAGGAACTATCCAAGGATTATCACGTGAAGGATGAGATGGTGTGGTTTCAGGGGCGCTTATGGGTTCCTGCTGGACCACTTCGCCTGGAAATCATCTGGGACCATCATGATGGACTCACTGTTGGTTATCCTGGGAAAGCAAAGACCTTGAAGTTAATATGACGCACCTACAATAGGAAGGAATTTCCTGTTCAGGTGAGACGGTATTGTAAAGAGTTCTTGATTTGCAATCAGATGAAACCAAATCGTCAAGCTTTGGGGTTGTTAGTACCAGTCCAGAAGTCTTAAGGGCCCTGGACTTCCCTATCAGTGGATTTCATTGTGTTTTTACCTGTCTCTGATGGTTATGATGCCATCATGGTGGTAGATCAGTTTACAAAGTTCGCCCACCATATTCCTTGCAGAACTACAATAACTGCGGCTGAGATGGCTAGGCTCTTCGTCACTCATGTGTTTGCACTTCATAGGACCCCCAAGAAATTATCAGTGACTGGGCCCCCAGTTTACCTCCGTCTTTTGGGAAGAGTTGTGTAAAACATTTCTGATTCGCCCTTGCCATTCACTGCCTATCACCCTCAATCAGATTGGCAGACTGAACGAGTGAACCAGTGCTTGGAACAGTTTCTGCGGTGTCCACCGCCGTAGATCATTCAGATTGGGTTTCTCACCTTCCCATGGCCCAACTTAGCTACAAAAACACTTTGCATTCTTCTATTGGTTGTTCCCCATTTTTGCCAACCATGGTTTTAACCTGCCTTTAACATGGAGCCCAGTTATTGATTTAAAGTTTAAACGGTGGTGTACTTTGCCAAGATATCAAGAAGATCCACCAGGGGGTTTCCACAAGTTTGGAGGCGGCAATGCAAGTTTATAAGGAGAATGCTGATGATAAGCGCCGAGTGGGTCCAGCATACAAGGAAGGGGATCTCATGATGCTTGATGCTCGTAACATCCTTATCAAGCAGCCATGCAAGAAGGTGGGACTAAAGAGGATTGGCCCTTCTCGCGTTGTTATTAAAGATGGTCCATGCCTCATACCAGTTATATCTTCCTTCTTAGTTTTGGATCTTCTCTGTCTTTCATGAGAGAAATTGACGTTGTTTGAGGGCCCCCACCAGAGACTTCTGAGGCCTATCTCATGGATGGGGCGCCAGAGTGGGAAGTGGATGAACCAGTAGCCCTCGCCATGTTAAAAGAAGGCTTGAGTACCTGGTATCTTGGAAGAGTTTTGACACTGCGGAGAACGGTTGGGTCCCAGAGTGTGACTGTGTGCATGCCCAAGATCTGATTTAAGCTTTCCATAAGCGTTTCCTCCAGACTGTTGGATCTCAATTCAAACCGACCATTGCCACAATGAAGTTGGCCCCAGCCCACAAGGACTTTACCCAAAGCAAGCCTCTGGAGGGGGTTGAGCCCCGTCAGAGGAGATGGTAATGTCATGGTTAAATGACATAAAAGTGGGCACCAACCCCAAGGATAAGGCTGGGCGACAGGAGGCCCAGAAGTTGAAATTTTAGGCCCTCCCTGACCTCAAGCACACATTAGACCAACGCTGGTTACAAGCCAAATATACCCAGGTTGGTACTAGTGAGGTGCAGAATGCCCAGCCTCTTGCGTCAGCCCAGGTGAAAAAAGAACGCTTTATTCAATTAACGATGATGGTTTGATTTAGTTGATTGAGTAAAGGGGGTTTGAAGCCCACTCCATATACAAAACTACGCGTTCAGGTTGGATAAACTTCAATTGATTACTTGAGTGAAGTCAGTTTTGGTATATTCTACAAATTTTGATGGTAGTTTTTGCCTATTGTTGAATCAGTGATTGGGACCACTTCAGCAGACCCTGAATTACCCCAACAAAGTTTAATTTGATTTCTGTGACCAACGTTCCTTGTTGGTCAACTTCCCAATAAACTTTCCTGTATTCCCATTTTATTAAAAATGTTATCTTGGACGATCCTGTGCATGGACCTCTTTGAGGAAATTCATGCTATGTTAACCTTTTCATTTTAAATACAATTAAATCATCACCTAGTGCTTCGTTGATTCGCCCAGGTTCCCTCCAACCTGGGACGTTTACCCTTTCTCCCTCTGTGCACCACGGCACTTTTGGTGGGCTATTTCTTATTTGGATTGCACTTCTATTCTTAAGTTGTTATTGCTTCAGCACCCTCTGCTGGGCTCTAGTAACTTTTGAACTAATGGCTAGTTCCCTGGCGTTGGCCTTGTACATTGCAATACCACGCTGGAATCAGGAAAGTTATAGACACTCTCCTTAAACATGGTACATATGGGAAGTTTCACTGCATGTTGTAGGGATTTATCAAGCCCTAACCTGTTGTAGATGGCCTTAATTTTTTCTTGAAGAGCAGAAATGGATCTTTCAAGAAATTAACCATATGAATTCTCCCATAACTTTTAAAAAGGGTTGCAATTAGTTGACCATGGAAAACTGATTAATTGCCTAGTTTTGATAATATTAATAAATATTTTAACAATTTGTGATCCCCATTCAGTTAAGTTGAGATATTTGAAAGAATCTGACAGATATGAAAAAATATTGGGACAATCCTTTGATAAAAAATAAAAGTAGTTTAAATTACTGGTTACTTATGTCAAGGACAATTAGTTAAAGTTTATATTGATGATTATTAGGGTTTTTAAGAAAAAAGAGGCTGATGATAAACTAACGTGAATTACCAGAAGATTAAATGCCAAGGATTTCTAATTAATGTGACATTCAAATGCCATTTTGATGCATAAGTCCTACAATTTAATGGTGACTGACGCCAAAGATAAATCAAGTCATATAATTGTAGGATTAACCAGCGATTTATGCTAAGGATATTCAGATTTTCAGTTTTGGTGTTGAGGGTTCCAATGAGTAGTTGTAAAAAGGCCATTCTGCCGTCTAGAGTCTAGAAATACTGACAACTAAGACTGAGAATATTTAGTTTAGTTTAGAATAGTAATTTATGTATGATTGAGCCAGTGACAGATGCCAAGGATGAATCATATTAATATTTGGCAATTAGACAAGTAGGATTTGAGAGAGAGGTTGCCATTTAAAGCTAATGATAGGCTGGGATGCTAACAATAAAGGCAATTATTGTTGATAGGTGAGCAGCGGATTTTCAGAAAAACGCATAATTAGAAATACCTCAATTTCCTTTTAATAAAAAATCTCTCTTGCGTCCATTTTTATCAGATGTTAGTGAGAAATGCTAGATTTGAAAAAGGTGGGACTGGAGATCCTCAAGGTAGGTTCTGGGTTAATGCACTTGGAGTGGCTGGCACTACCAGCTCATATACCTGGAATCTATAAGGAAGCTCACATGGACTTGCCCAACTGTCCACCACATTGAAGGAATGTTCGCGTTGGCCATGAGGGTGAAACAATCAGGAGTCAGGCCGCCCAGGAAGGGGGCTAAGAGCTCGCTGGTGCCAGCCTAAGAGGGGTCAATTAGCCCAACGTGAAGTTGTTGGTCTGCTGGGTTTGGGAGTTGCACTGTGGACTTGTAGTGGAAAAGTACACCAATGAGGGCAAAACAGCAAGGGCCTGCAGTCCTCAAATTTTGGCCTGGTATACTAGCTGAGCCCTAAAGTAGCAGGTGTGAAATCTAAGACATTGGTGCTCACTATAGGGGACTTTGTTAGTGTGTTTCTTAAGTAACTGGAGGTATGGTTAAGATGTGAAGCAAGCCACTGGGTATAATTGTGAGGTAAAAAAAGTATGCTGACGTTGGGATCAGTGGATGAAGCGGAGACCTCAAGCCCCAATCATTTAGTTTCCAGCACCTCTTAGAGGTGGGGAGGTTGTGTCACAAACCTTCATAATTATTGCGCTGATGATGGTCTGGTATGCTAAGGTTGCAGGAGCTGCGCTGGAGGAATACCATCTGTTTAAGGGTAAAGTTTCAGAAAACAAACCATATTGATTCCTACCATTAATTTTTTAAATTAGAGTTATGAATAGTTGGTCATGGCAAACTGATTAATTACCTACTTTTAAAGATAACATTAATAAGTAGACTTTTTTGCTCACCATTTGATTGAATTTAAGCTACTTCAAACGATCCACTGGATCTGAAAATTATTAGGGACAATCCCTGATAACTATTTCTATAGTTTTATTACTAGCAACTTACACTGAGGATAATCATTTAAAGTTTATACTAGTAATTATTAGGATTTATCACAAACTTTAGGCTGATGATAAGCCAACACAAATTACCATCAGATTGAATTCTAAGGATTCTAATAAATGAGGCATTCAAATGCTACTTTACTTAGGTTCTACAATTTACTAATGACTGATGCCGCGGATATACCAAGTCATATAAATGTAGGATTGAATGGCAATTTACACCGAGAATAATCAGATTGACAGCTTTGGTGCTGATCCTCTTATAGTTAGGCATGAAATAGTCATTCTGCAACCAAGAGTCCAGAATTACTAGAATTAAGGCTGAGGATATTTGATTAAGTTTAGAATAATATTTTATATATGATTTAGCCAGTGACTGATTCCAAGGATGAATCAGATTAATACTTAGCATTTGATTAGAACAATTTGAGGGAATGGTTACCAGCGGAAGCGCTGATGATTTGATGAGATGCTGGTGATGAATTCCAATGATTGTTGATAGGTGGGCAGCAGATTAATATGGAAGCGCTTAATTATAAATAGTTAAATTTTCTTTTTAGAAAATCTCTATTGCGCCAATTTTATTGGTCATTAGTAGTAGGCTGCTAGATTAGTAAAGGTGGGACTGGAGATCCCCAAGGTAGGTGCTGGGTTAATGAACTTGAGTTGCCAGCACTACCAGCTCACATACCTGGAAACTACAAGGAAGCCTCGCATGGACTTGCCCAACTAGCCGCCACAATGAGGGATAAGGGGCCGTTGCCATGAGGGTGAAATAGTCAGGAGTCAGGCCACCCAGGAAGGGGGCTGAGAGCTCTCTGGCACCAGCCTAAGAGGGTCAATTAGCCCAATTTGAAGTTGTTGGTCTTCTGGGTTGGGGAGTTGCACTGCAGACTTGTAGTAGAAAGGTATACAAATGAAGGCGAAACAGCAAGGGCCAGCAGTCCTCATACAGTTGGGCTGGCACACTATCTGAGCCCTAATGTAGCAGATGCAAAATTACAACAGGTTCATTGGGTTTAAACCTCGAGCTTACAATGAACGATTTAATCCTGCTAGGCCTGATTTATCTATTTTCTTGACCCCACATTGGCCCTGAAATCCCTGAGAAGAGGAGTGTCTTCCAATCTTCCACTGGTGATGGCTTTCTGCTACCGCCATCCTCAGACACACCTCCCCAATTTTATGCACCAACTCTTAGGTGGTAAGAAGGGGAGTGTAAGTCCAGGAGAATGCCCCCTCCATTTTTGTTTGGGGGTGTTCCCTTTCCTATCAAAGGAGGGGCCAAGAAGGCCGGCAGCCCCCTCATCTCTCAGGGCAACCTTGCTCATATGGTGTTTAAGCGATGGGTTACTGCTTACCTAATGAGGGCCCTGCTTCCAACCCCAGTTCTAATATCCAAATAATTGTTTTGGCGAATTAAGGAAATCTGTAGCAAGTTGGAAAGAATCTGCATTTTCATGGGGATAAGGGGCCAAATATTAGTAACAGAAACGAATCTTTGGCCTTAATATTTTACAGTCATAAAGCATCAGTAACAAAGCCCGATGAGTGTTTGCATTCAACAAAAGTCATAATTGTCAAAGATTTGTTAACACTCACTGAGGTATTGGGCCATTGTAAATAGTGGTCACCATTTTGGAACCCTTAGTGAAAGTATCAGGAACAAGGCCTGATTGGTTTGTACTTTGATGAAGAAAGCATCCAATATCAAATCTTTGATAAAGCTCGCCAATGGCATCAGGACTTTTGGAAATGTAACTGACAGTTTGAAACTCTCCCCTGGACACATCAAAGACTTTATCTTATATTTCCCACTTGGTCAAACTGATGCCAAAGTAACTGGGTGTGGGTGGGTTGGGTGCTCTTACCTGTTCCTAACCTCTTGAGACCACCCCTATGTGGGATGGCCTTGGGAAGTTCCTGCCGCCCATCAGGTGAGATGCTGTCGCCCCAGTCAGTGGAACTTTAGAAAATCTGCAATCTGGGCATCTGTGGAGGAACAAACAGCAACTCAGCATGCAGCCAATAATTTTAGAGTCAATTTAAGATACATTTATTTTCTCCCACCTTGCTCTAAGTTCACTGGGTTAGGCTTAATCTTGAGAACCCTAGTTCTTCGCTTTCCCATGATATTTCCCAAATCAATTTCTAGTTGGACAGTTGTAACACATTATGAAAATTGATAGTCAATTTTCTAATTTTATTTTATTTATTGCGGGGAAGGCCAACCATGGGACGGACATTTCCGAATATGACTCAGGAAAGACAAACTTAGTACCAGGGGAGGCACCCCAGAGAAGCAATGCTATCTCTTGTTGCCAGCGGGAACGCCACTTATGGGGAGGGGGAGGGAAGGTGTGAAGGGGCCGTAGCCACTATTGAGCACGTGTGGAGGAAGGGGTCTGATTTGATGAACCAGACTGGGAACCAGGAGGAGACCAGCTGTCAGCGACGCGGTGGGAGGTATCCAAACATCCACGCTTGAAAGTGGTCCACCAAATGAGACTGAAATCTGTGGACAGTTTCTGGGAGGGTGGGGGTGGAGCCTGCGATGGCATCTAAGACAATCGTTTGGATGGTCCACATGGCGATTGCAACCACCAGAGCACGGAGGTGAGGGTGGAAGGGAGGAGGCCAATGATAGAGCAAACATATCTCTTGACAGACTGAAGGGATGCATTTGATCCTGGCCCAGCAGACGTTAAACTTCGCGCCATATCACTTTAGAGGTGGGGCACTTCTCCAGGCGGTGGAACAGCGTTCCATACTGGCCACACATGACACAGGATGAGTGTAAAGCGTTAGAGCGCTCAGCTGTATGATACACCCACCTCAGGCAGCGCCACACATGGGAGCAGACTTGAGGCTGCAACAGAGGATGGTGTGCATATTTCCAGATAGTCTTTTGGGTCTCAGTGGAATAAGGGATGTCCATCATGTACAGGTAGTCCACCCTGGATAAGACATGGGGCCAAATGGGGATCACGCCATCATGGATGGGTAGCCCCTGTACCTCTTGTGTGAACTGAGGAGAGGGGCAGCCTCTTCGGGTTGTATGTCCACTAATATGAATTCTCCACTCTGCGCTTCGCATGAAGAGTAGGATTTGTTTGTAGTGGGTTTTAGTCCCGTGAGGACCTGTGGCCGATGTGTGTGATGCGAGGTATTTCATCAGGGAGTGGGGGTTTGATGGATTATTGAGGCCCAAGGCTTGGGAGAAGTTGGAGTGGGCCGCGCGGGACCAGTGTTGGGATGGGAGTGTAGGACCAGTGACGGCCGCAATCCAGGTGCCCAGGATCTTGGCGGCATGGGCTTAGAAGTCAAGTAGGCCCGTGCCACCATGATGATGAGGGCCAAACATGACCTCT
This sequence comes from Massospora cicadina, assembly GCA_022478985.1. Taxonomy (NCBI): domain Eukaryota; kingdom Fungi; phylum Entomophthoromycota; class Entomophthoromycetes; order Entomophthorales; family Entomophthoraceae; genus Massospora; species Massospora cicadina. The sequence goes on along the minus strand of JAKSZP010008093.1, from coordinate 32,319 downwards.
AGCTGTACTGGTGGAGGGCGGCCTGACCAAAGCCAACCTTGTAGCAAGGCATACAGGGATTTGAAGAAGCTTGGGGAGAAGGGGATGGCGTGGGCCCTGAACCAGACTTTGGATAGGAGCATAGAGTTGGCAAGAACAACCCTGCCAGTGAGGGTAGTAGGGTGGGCTCTGAGAGAGGCGATTCACTTCGTCACATTGTCCAGTATAAGGCACTCCATTACTGCTGACGCGTATCCGCCTGCCTCCATCCACATGCCCAGATGGCGCACTGGTCCTATGGTAGGATGTGGCACGAAGGGGAGCACTAGTGGAGTGGTGTGTAGAGAGTTAGCAAGGCGTGGACGTGGGTGAGAAGATGGGCCAGGTTGGGAACTAATTGCTGGGGCCCAGCAGTTCTGAAACTGACCAAGGAGGATTTTTGGTTTTGGAGGCGTTCAGTGCCGCGTTGCTTACCTGGGAATATTCCTGGATGAGGGCTTCAAGCGCGCGTGCATCTTTATATTAGACACCCCACCACGCAATCATCTTCAAATGCCATCATCTTGACTGGGGCTTGGCCTGGCACATGGACCCCAGTGAGTTGGGAATTCACATTTCGCAGTAGTGGGTCAAGACTGAAGTTGTATAAGAGTGGGCTGAGGGGGTCCCCTTGTTGCAAACCCCTTTGAGGGCGGACTACTTCCATTAGGAAGCCTGGGCCACGCACTGCCATTGTTGCAGATTCCGTGAGCAGCATCACCCAGTTGATGAAGCGGGGGGGTAGGCAGAATTGATGGAGGCAGGCCCTTAGGTATTCCCAGTTTACCCTATCATAGGCCTTTTGTTGGTCCAAGAATACCAGTGCCCCAGAGGCTGTGGACTGACATGCATTAGCCACGGAGTGCACGTTATCCCAAATTGACCTTCTGGGGATGAAACTGAATTGTTCTGGGGAGATGGTGGCAGATGCTACAGTCCCCAAACGGTTAGCCATGATTTTTATTCGAATTTTGGTGTCTGTGTTTGGTAGAGAAATGGGGCGCCAGTTGGCTTAGTCTAGCTTATCCCCTTTCTTGAAGAGTGTGACAGTAAAGGCCTCATGTCCTCCTGGTAGGAGGCGCATTTCCAACAGGCTTTGGTTAAGTGAGGCTAGCAGCAATGGGGATATATATTTGAAATATTTTTGTAGAACTCATATGGAATGCCATCTGGGCCTGGGCATTTTTGGTTTGGTGCACCGCGAATGGTTGTCCATAATTTGTTTGGAGTAATTAAATTCATTATTTCTGAGTATCAGAAAATGGTGCGGATATGAGCTCAGTCAAGAAATTCTGCCACTTTGGCTGGCTGAATTGGTTCGGCTCAGTATAACTCAGAGTAATATTTTTGCATTTTGATTGCCACTTCTGCCGGTGTGTCCACAATGGAATTATCCAATCTTCACATCTGTGTGCAGGCCACGCTCTGACATGTTGCGAAAACTTTTTTTAAGAAGTATGCGGTACACTTGTCACCTTTTGTGATGCGTGTGACCCTGTATTAGACATAAACCTGATGTTTGTGTTGCCTTTTGAGTGCATTGAAGTGGGCGGCTGCCTCCACCCACTTCTGGCCCCATGCAGGGCTGTATCCTGTGGCTGGAATGTTGGACTCCAAGTGGGCCAATTCCACCAGAGTGCACAAGATAACCGCCGATGTGGCTCGTGAGTGTCTGGAGGAGAGATGGCGAGAGTGGTGGATGGTGTCCTCTTTGAAAGTTGCCCATGTGGAAATAGGGTCCGCGCAAAATGGTGCAACAAATGATTTTGCCAAAGTTGCCTCTTCCACCCACATGGAAAATCCTGGTGACACAAGCTTGGGGGGCGGATTTTGCACCAATGTGGGGCCTTAGCAACTGTGACGGGTAGGTGGTAGGTTACTGAGACCAGTCGGTGGTCAGAGAATTCCATTTTTGTTGTTTTGAAGTGGGAGATGTGGGGTTGGAATTTTGCCGGCATTAGAATAAGGTCGATGCAGGTCATGGACTTTAATTGGCCATTGTGGATGTGGGGACGCATCATGTTTTTGAGCATTGGGGCATGTCGCAGCAGCACATCCATTAACCCAAGGGTGGCCTTTAGAACGTGTAGTTCTACGTGACCCTGTGGGGCATGGTGTGAGGGAGGCCACCAGTCTGTTGGTGAGGTTAGCCAACAGTTCATGTTGCCAACTAGGAAGGAATCAGGGGGTAGCGGGAGGGATTTGACCGATGAGAAAAATTCCTGACGCTCATGTGCACCATTTGGGGCATAGATGTTGACAATTGTGTGCACTACGTCAGCCCATGAGAAGGTGATGATGAGCACTCGGCCATTTAGGAATTTTTTCTGAGGATGTGAATTTGAAAAAATTATTTTTCTGAATTAGCACCCCACAGTGCTTTGACCAAAAGGATAGGGATGGGAGGAGCATTGTTTTCCAAGCTTCCTCGGAACCCTGTGGACAGTGGGACTCCTGGATGGCCAGGATATCCACGGGTAAATTGTGTTGTAAAAACTCAGTTTCCTAGCCTGGGATGGGGAGGCCTTGAGTCCGGTGATATTCAACATCCCTAGAGTGAAGGTTTCCCCATCGCACCTTAGGTGTGAGGGGTGGGCCCCCAGGCCCACCAGCCTCTTCAAGGTCCCCATGGGCTTTCACAGCAGCGTGGTTGTTAGCAGCAACACTATTAAAGTTTTTGTTGATTTTTGCAGAAAGAGTTGCATTGGCTTTGGCCTTCACTTTTTGTTTTCCTGACGTTGGACAAATTTTTTGTGGTGTGGATGAGTTCGGTGCACCGTCGAGTGGGTCAAAAAAATTTCAGTTGGGATAGGTCCCAAGTCAGTTTCAACTGGAGCTTGGGTGCAGCGATTGGGTGAGATCGAATCTCCCATTGGATCCTCAGATTGAGTGGCCCACTTGGCATGGGCTTCCCAATCTGATTGGATGATGGATTCCCAAGTTGCTTCCACCACAAAGGTTTCCATGTCCTCCTGACATTGTAAATGTGGGATGGTGGTGATGGCCTTGGCTGCTTCCTTGGCCGCAGCCCTACGGGCCTGCTTAGCCTTCTTCTGCTCCTACGGGGAGATGGGCTTTACTAATAGGTAGCAGCCTTGTGCTCCCCATGGGAAAGCCTCCTTGGTGCTTGCAGTTGGTTTGTAGTGCGCCTCTCCGCTGGCCATGGCCACCGAGGGGTGCTCTTGGAATGTGACGCCCTCCTTGATGGGGCATGCATGCGCCTTATGGCCGAACATGTCACAGTGGGTGCAAATGGGGGGCGCGCTGTCCACGGTTACCCAGAATGGGTGGGTGGTATGCCCTGCGATATCAATAAAAGTGAAGCAGGATCTGGGTTAGGTCCTTCGAAATCTCCTCAGTTGGGGTCAGAACTGCAATGGCTTTGCCGGTGCACAGGTGTGGCATCAGCGTGAAGCGTTGCATCTCAAAAGATTGTATTTCGCCATATACAGTGAGATCATCTTTCAGGTGTTGTTTCAAAATGTCACATTTTACTGTAGTAGGCAAAAAGTCAAATGTGAGGAAAAGTTGGTTTGATTTTATCCATCTGGTGCGTTTGGCTTCAATGATCTGTTGCCCTTCGGGGAGGTTGACCACTATGCGCACTGATGCAGCCTTGTCTGCTGCTATTTTGCTTTTGAAACCTAGGTCCAGCCAACTGCACGACATGGAGTAAGGTGCAATATACACCGCAGTTGGGAAAATTTTGTGTACATCTTCACAAAATTTTTCCCATAAGGCCATTTTCTGGATGTCCAGATACACATGGACTCCAAATTCCACTGACGAAAGTGGCTGGGAGTGTGGCGTGTTGATGTACTGGCTGCATCATTCTTGCCACGTGAGTATCTCTGGGTTAATTGTGACCGCCAGTTTTTTAATATTTTTGTCTATTCCTCCAGATTCTCCGGGGCATTTTCAAATGTTGGAGGCCGCGGGCCTTCCGCCTGCTCTCTTACCTTGCTTGCCCAACTGCTCCCTGAAATGGGCGCAGACTAATCTCCTCTGTGAGATTATCAAACTAGATTCAGTCTTGAATTGAATAGGTTGCAAAAGTGATTGCAACGAGAAAGAAAAGTCCAATTTTCTAATTTTAAAAACTATAAATGTTCCCATAATCCAAGTTCTATTTTATATTTGATGAAATTCAAACCACCTAATCCAAACCCACTTTTCCCAGCACCCATACCTTCAGTCCCTGGGGCTATGACAACCTGGTTTGTTGCCTAGTTGCTTATGGTTATGGCTTATTGGCGCTCATTGGTTAATTATCTTGCATTACCTTTTCACGTCGTTCAAGCAGCAGTGCCCATGGAATTTGGTCTTGCCTTTTGGATGTTTTTGCATCCTAACTGGCAGGCTGGTCTAAACTTTACTTGCCGCTATCATGACTGGGAGTCAGGGGAGTAATTTTCAGTGGGTAGGCTATTACACCTCATATCTACCATGTGGGCTAAGTTTCCCTGGAAGAGAAGTAGAAGGCCACCTTATTAACCCCCTTTCTTGACTGGAATGGGAGCACCTCACGATTAGGGCGTAGGGAGTGCTCCCTGGGACTTACAATCATAAAGCCATCATAATTTTTGAAACATTTTAAACTTTGGGAAAATGGTTGGTGGTATGGGTGACTTACCTGTTCACTTACTGAGTTTTAGTAACCCTGAGGGGCTTTTCTACACAGCAGCTTACTCTTTTCAACATACCAATGACTAGGCAGTGAGGGATTGGAGTGGGCAAAGATGTAGAATTTTTATTAAGATAACTCTGCCTTTTCTACCTGAAAAGGTGTAGTCGGCACCAAATGGATCTTTGCACTTTGTGGAAAGCCTTCCAGGAAGGGTACTTGTGATTTGAGTGGTACAACCCCAAACATAAGGGCAGAGGGTGTGGCCATTTTTGATGAGGACCTGGAATGAATGGTCAGGGGCAGAGATCACAGTTTGGGGAGTGAATTGCAAGGTGGGTCCTTGGCAGAAGGGGAGGATAGTTGCAAAGGCGTGAGGCCCTGATAGGTGCTTGTCCTGTTATGAACCACAAACTGAAGGATGGGTTTTGAGCTATAAGCAGCCAATCCTTCTAGGAGCTCATGGCATAGTTGGTCAAGGGAAAGATTCATAGGCAACCCAGCAAATAAACCACCAGAGTGGCATCTTATGGCAACCAAGTGTAGATGTTTGTCATGGAGCGTGCTAATAATAAGACCAGCCTGGAACTCCAAGTGAGTGAGCACCCAGAACCCCAGCCAGAATACCTCAGGTAAAGCCATCCTTAACGATGGATGGAAAATGAAGAAGGAAGCCACAAGGATGAACCACGGATTTCTAAATTAGGAAATCATCGCCACTAAGGGTTCAACAACTCTCTAACTTCACAACTAAATTTGGATAATTTTAGGGATTTTTTTGGAAACCAAGGTAACAAAAGAGGAAAATGGAGTGACATTTGCACCTATTGGGGGCCACTTCCTAAATTCTTGAAAAACAGGAAACTGAAACTAAGCACACTGATGTCAAGGATATTTTATAATTCAGGTTTGGCAAATCATCATTCCAAAATGTTTTTGACACTTAATGAGATCTGACCTAATCAGGTGGAATGACATCAAATATTTTGGTGAGAAGATCTATTCCACTGTGACTGCACTTGGCGGGATGATGATGACGCCTCCAGAAGACAGCAGGTTGTACCCAAGGACAGGCCACATATGGCCAGCTCCATTGGTTCAAAAAGGATTGATTACATTCATTCTTGTTGGCGATGGGCTCATTTGCAAAGCATGGGTGAAACCTGGTAGATAGAAATTTCTGTACCTGAAACTAACTTGTAACCTTAACTTTGGTGGAATATCAATTGACCTCACTAGAAGAACTCAATCCTACCGATACTCTCTCCGGGGACATGCGCTAACTACCTTCTGCTGGCAATATCTTCTACCCTCTACCACCTCCTGGCACATCTCCTAAATTTTACCCTCCAACTTCTTGGTGGAAAGCATGGGCAGAAGAGGCGCGATTTTCAGGTGATATGCTGTTACCCATCTCTCATCTACTACCTGAGCTAAATCGCCCAGGGCAACAAAAGGGATGGCTGCTGGCTTTTTCTCCTTTTTTGTTAGGAACAGAAATTTATCCTAACCTAGTCACAGGTGTTATTCCCCAAGGCTTACAGTTTGGATTTGGGCGCTTTTAGAAACTAAAAGCATCTTTGACTCAGTCATAGCTTGGGCTTCACTTGAAAAACCCAGGTCAAAATACCTCTTAGAGAGGCAAATATCATTAAATCGTGGATTTGTACACCACCTGGGTCTTCTCAATGATGGTGGCATTTGCGTAAGGGAAACAGTTCTTATACTCAACCTGAAGGCCATATTGCAGGTTGCTCCTGTTGAGCACCAGGGGGCTCATAAGAACTTCTTGGGAGCTCACAAGATGCTTTTTTAGATCCTAAGGGGGTGACAAAGCAACTGGTGATATTAAGAGGCTAGCAGAACCAACCCAGGTTCACTTTATCAACAACCAAATAATCCAAGAGGTGGAGAATCACTACCCCGCCCAGTGGCAGCAGGAGTTGAACTTAACAAAATCTGAACTAATATTATGCAGAAAAGCTTTGGTTGAATCCCTAATTACAATGTCATGTTTTATCAATTAATTGACCAAAGAAAGGGTTCACAAGTTAAACCGTAATTTCTCCACCCATTTGGAGCTAACAGATGGTTCTTTTCCATAGCTTTTAATCCTTAACAGTACAGTGTTTGGTATTTTAAATAGGATAATATAAATTTTAGACTTTTGGATAGCTTTATTATTATAATTTAAAATATGTTTCAGCACCCTGCCATTAGCCAGGTGCTGAGTTTTAGATTTTGAACAGGTTGGGGTGGGCTTAGATGAAACACAATATCCAAGCTTAAGCAATCACTATCCCTAAAGGTTCGGGAATGGGGTTTAAACTACACGCTATAAAATTATGTAAAAAAACAGTTCAGTTGACTATATCATTTTAAAAGGGTTCAATCCCTGATTTGAAAGTAAGATTTTACACCAGCGCCATCTGAGCTTGTTGACTAGATTGTAACTCATCGTTTACCTTTCATATCTAAATTTTGTGCTATTTAGTATTTGTTTAATAAAATAATTTCGCCCAAAATCACCCCTAGGTATCACTTTTTACAATTGAGGGTGCTCCCAACCTAAGTTTAAAAGGGGTTTAATTCCTGCAACTTCTAGCTTGTATGTATTTTTTAAATTTCAAAAATAACTTTGTAAGTTGTTTGCAAGTCCAATGTTGGATTAAGAGTGATTTGGGCTTCAATTTAAATGAATTTAGCCAAAAGACCCTGTCTGATTCTTAGTGGAGCCCTCTGAATTGGGGAAATACTTTATATAACAATAAAACTTGTCCAAAAAGCTTGAGTTCAGGTAGCAGGGATATTCTGAATCATTGGCGGAACCAAGGGAACCATTTGGAAGTCCCTCCCTGTCATACCACAACTCCTATTCAAGCCACATCTCAGAGTACAGCACCTCTTATAGGGTTTAAGGACCTCGACAGGTAAAATATTTTCCCATCAAATTATTGGGTAAAATACATCAAACCTTGCCTCATGGATTGATACTACCTATCAACAATCAACTATTCCATAAATGCAAAGTGAGTCTCAACCAATCCAATAGGTCAAATATCAATATTTTAAATTGGATTTTACTAAACAACCTAAACTATAAGCCTTGACATCTCAAACACCCAATATTGACTTACTAAATGGGTTCTTTTCTTATCCCCTGCAGCGCCTAAAAAAACTTTAAAAACCATACGTTTCTAGTTTTTGGAGTTTATATATCTTTATTATTTTCAGTAGTTTCAATCCTCAATTGTTGGATTTTAGGTAAAAAAGCACCAGCGAGAATCTCCCACGCCAAAATCCAACAAGTGTTTCTCACTACAGGTGACCCTGTATACCACCAAAATCTTGTTAAAAAACAAAGATTGACAACTATTTTGGGTTTAAGGATAGCTTCTTTAGAGAAGCAACAAGCCAGTGCTTTATCTCGCCTCAAAAGGCTTAATCAGCACTCTCCACAAGGCTCTTATGGGCACTACCCTATTATTATTAAACCTCAATTCAAAGACAAGCTCAAACCTGGTGAGGGCAGTATTGCCTCCTTCTTTTATGTTTATTAATCTGCGATGGAAGGAGAGACTGACCATCAAAAAACCAGGTATTTCCTTCCTTGATTGATTCAGATGGCTCAGGAGAGCATGGTCTCTCAAATGGCCACATTTACCACCTGGGCGGAGGTCAAAAAGCGCTGATTGACAAGTTTAGATCCAAACAGAGTTTACAACGGCAAAAACATGCCTTTAAGTGCCTTATCCTGAAAAAAGGGAGAATCAATACCCCCGTTTGTCAAGCACTTCTATAGCAAAGCTCAACCTCTGTTGCTGGCCAAACTGCTTCCTCTAGATGGTGCTATTGCTGCTATATTGGCTAGCTTGGCGTCTTATACTCCTTAAGTAATGCATATCTCCGCAGTCAAGCACACCTTCCAAACTGTATGCGATATCAAAGAGGCACTGCTAGCAGTGGCTGACTCTCATAAATATGAACTTCTTAAAAAAACTCCAAAGCGGGAATCAATTCTGATCCCTCCAGCCTATTCTATGGCTGTATCCCTCTGGAAACCAGATTCTTCAGAGCTGCAGCGACAAGATACTCCTCCACCATGCGAAGATAGCCAGAAAATACTGATATGGGGAAGCGATCCCCTCCAGCTTCAGTTTTAAAAGCTCAGCTGGTGAAGTCAGTTACACTTTTCCTGATTCTCCTCTTTCTGAATGGTCTACTAAGGTGGATAAAATATCATATCCATCCACACCGCTGCTTTGATCCCCCTCAGCTTCTCCTAAGGCTGCCCCTAGTTCAAAACCTGCAATTATGTGGCAGCCTACACCGGTCAATTCTACAGTAAAAGCCAAATCCATTACACTTCTAACGCCTACCCCAAAAGTTGGTGCAGTTACAATGCTCCCTTCAAAAGTCAAATGGGTAGATGAGCGCAAAAAAGCCCTCCCCTGTGAGGAGATCAAGAATGTTTCTACGCCCCCTCTTAGCAACTCATTGAGGTGCATTGATAATCCCTCTGATGATGAGTCTGAAAGGGGTGGTGAAGAGGCAGGCTACTATGTTTGGGAGCTCCAATGGAAGTGCAGATTCTGGATAGGTTGATGCCAGAAAGAAATGAGATAGCCATGATACCACGTCGAACCTAAATTAACAGTTGTTGAGGTTTTCAGAGTTGATCAATACTGCTAGTGATGCTGACCAGCTTATTGGAACAGTGATCCGATCCACCCAACTGGTTCATACCCTTCAATATAGTAAAGATAATTACCCTGAGATGGCTCAACGCCTTGCCTACACTCTCGTTTGAAAGAGGTTCTCACCCTCCCCCTGCTTTTGGTACACACTATAGCCAAGGTAAAGGTTATCATCAATAAGGTGCGAGTTCTAGCTATCCTTGATGTGGGTGCTCCACTGAACGTGGTCTCTTCAAAGCTCATTAATAAAATTAAGTTGACGCCAAACTTGGACTATTCCCACGAGTTTGGAACTGCAGGGCCCAAAAACACGCGAGCTATTGAAGCCTACTCTTCTCTACCTATACATATTGGGAAGCTCCTACTGGCTGCCCCCGCTGTGGCATTAAACAATAACGCATATGACCTACTCATTGGCACTCAATTCATGATTGAGTATGATGGAATTATTAATATAAAACAGGGTTTCTCTCCCTTCTAAAATATGAAGTTCCCCTGGTCTTTAAAAATGATGAGCTCAAGAAAAACAGAATACACATGCATCATTGAGTACCCTTACTCCACCCTCACTCTTACTAATACCACATCAGGCAGAAACACAAAAGAGCTGCTTGACTCCGTGGATGCTTTAGAGGGTTTTCCATTGTATGCGTCAGAGGAGGTAGTAGTCAAGGCGGGTGAACAAAAGGTGATAGACGCCAGGATTACAGTGCAAATCCCGCACAACTGCCTACTGCACTTAACAAGCATTGAGGGGATTAGCTTTGGAACCTTGGGTATTTCCAGGTATCCTAGACTCTGCCTACCAGCACCTATTAGCCTTCTGCTGTGGAACCTCGCTAACAAGGACATAGCTGTAAAAAAGCATCAGGCGTGAGAAAAAACCCTGCTGATTCCAATTGAGGACATCCAACAAGTCCATTATATTGGGTCCATGATAGATATGGGACTATCCACTGACCAATTGTTATGTTCTTTGAACAACGTTTAATCTTCTGATGATCTAACCCCCAGAGCTGAAAAAATTTCACTCTCTCATGGAGTCCTATAGTTACATCTTATCCAAATATGATACTAACTATGGGCATATGAAGGACTGGAGCCACACCATTGATGTTGTTTATGACATTCCTATTCAATCCAATATTTATCAGAAATCAAAAGTTGATGAGCTCCAGATGAGGATGGAGCTTAAACAGTTACTGGACGCGGGGCTGCTGGCGCCTTCTCAAAGTCCTTAATCATCTCCAATATTGCACATAAAAAAGAAGAATGGATGGCATCAGGCAGTTTGGACTACCACAAACTGAATAACCTCACCAAGAAGGACAGTTACCCAATTCTGCGAATTGATGACGCTCTGACCCAATTCTCTAGGTCCAAGTTCTTTTCCGCCATAGGCTTGGCTAGCAGATACTGGCAGATAGACTTTTTCTGCAAGACCATGATAAATGTGAGCTTATCTGCAGCGAGGGCTTATTTCAACCCACTTGGCTACCCCAAGAGTTGTGCAACGCGCCTGCAACTTTTCAACGAGCCATGAACCACATCTTGCATAATCTGAGGCTTAGTTGCATAATTTTCTATCTCAATGATAGCAACATCTTCTCTAGAACATTTAATGAGCACCTTTCACACTTAAAGGAAGTTTTCCAACGCCTACGGGCCTTTCACAATAGGCTAAAGCCCTCCAAATGTACATCCTTCTGAAAGAAGTTAGATTTTCTGGGCAACACCATCTCCCCAGATGGTATCCAGCCTCTCCATGATAAGGTTGAGGCGATATCCAAGATGCCTGCCCCCAAAATCCTCTGTTGGACATTCTCCTTCTCAACTTTTGAAAAAGAATGTTGGAGTCTGATCTTTGAATAATATTGTGGTTATTAATGATATGAATACTAATGGCGAAAAGACCTTGGCAGATTCTTGGTGGAATCCTATCTATTGGGAAAATATGATTTATACCCAAAATCGGCGTAATAAGGTAAGAACTAATAATTGGATTGCTCCAACTTCTTGGCCAAATTTGAGGTGTTCAATATTGCATGGGTCTGTTCTTCCCCGAGGATCAGAACTAGTTTAAATATGATATACTAGTATTGAGAAAAGGGCCTATTCCTGGTTTGCCCCGCATAAACAATAAAAAAACATAAAAAACTTTAACAAAAAAGTAAAAACTTAGTTTTCTCAAGAGTTTATTATTTTTTTAAATAATCCGTTGTGGGATCCAGCGGCACATAGCACCAGTGAGCATAACCTTTGCTGGATTCCAACATCCTCCACAATATTAGAGTGTTCTTTGGTATGATGGGATATTACCATCAATTTATACTTAAATTCGTTCAGCTCAGCTAGCCCCTCATATGCTTTTTAGTTAAGAACACCCCTTTTCATTGGGGAGCGGAACAAAAGGCTGCCTTTGAAATGCTAAGAAAGCTGCTGCAGCGATGACCAATCCTACACCACCCCTGACTATAGTAAACCCTTTATGCTGTTTATTGATGCCTCTTACTATGCTGTTGGAGCTATCTTGGCTCAACTGGATGAGCATGGGGTTACCATCCCATTTCATACTTCAGCAAGATAATCTCTAAGGCAGAATGCAACTATAGCATCACTGAGAAGGATTACCTTTCTGTCTTGCTTGCTGTTAAATATTACAGCCCTTTTCTTATATGGGACCTCATCTAAAGTGGTTACTGGCCATGCCTCTTTAAAGTGGTTACAAGATATGAAAGATCCCACTGGGCAGCTAACACTCTGAGCTTTGAAATTCAGCACTAGGAAATGACCAATGAGCACCGAGCTGGGATGAGCTAAATGAATGTTGATGGGTTGACATGGCTGCCAGTCCTTCACTTATACAATAGTGAAGTGGAGCGGCTACATGAACTCCTAATGACCCCTGATGATTGAGAGGATGAGGATGAACCAGTCCAGAAAATGCTAGCTCGACATTCCCACAAAACCAAGGTAGATAATGGGAATCTATACAAGAAAGTAGGGGTGAACTGGTTACCCTACCTCCAATCCTCAGAATGAGTACCTGTCATTATGGAGTCTCATGCCCTCCTAGGGCATAGCAGAGTGTGGAAAACCTATGAGTGGGTAAAAGAATGCTACTATTGGGAGGGAATCATGGAGACTAGCATTGAAGCTTTGATTTCATGTCTGACATTTAAAAGGCAATCCAGCTTCAAAACCAGGTATCAATATCAACCTACCACTTTCACAACAGCCTTTCCACACAATAAGTCTCGATGTGGTTGGCCCTCTACCCCAAACTATGGGTGGAAATCAATATACCTTAGTAGGGATTGATTACTTTACCAAATAGGTCGAGACTGTGGCTCTTCCAGCTCTGATGGCCAAAGCCACTGCCACCTTCCTCCATCAACATATTCTCACCTGGCATGGTTGCCCCCAGGTTCTCCTCTGTGACAATGGAAAAACTTCCCCTCCAGAGTGGTCAAGAATCTAGACACCTCTATGGGAACCCTGCAACTTTTCTCAGCCCCTTACAACCCTTCCACCAATAGTACCGTTGAAAGAGCTAATGGAACCTTGGTCTCTAGCTTAAGATGGCCTCTTCAGACCCCCTTCACTGGGATCTCTGCTTACCCAATGCTTTCATGGCCTACTGGATCAGCTATCACCAGATCCTTAAGATGTCTCCTTTCCGTGTGTTGTATGGATGGGAACCTGGGGTGCCAGCATTATTAGCCAAAGATAATTTCACTGATAGGGCTGACCCTGAGCAAGCCATGAAGAAGTTGGCCCAGCACATCATTCAGTTACAATCAGAGGCTATGACTAATTTGGATAAAGCTTTCACAAAAGAGGGTCAAGCTGTTGATGAGCTCCAGCCCCCTCTTTCTTCCTTACAAGTATCTGACTTGGTGCTGTACTACCACAATTGTATCACCTCTAAAAGGGAGAAACTCGGGGTATTTGGGAAGGACCTTTTATAGTCACTTATAAGCAAAGGGATGAGACTCCATCAAATCCTTTGCTACAGGAGTAACCATCAACTCAGTTTATGGCCAGTTATTGTAGCCTTATTCTCCCCCTAACACTCTTGAAGGGGGCGATGTCAGTAATTATAAGTCAATATTGTAATAATAGTTCTTTATTTTATAATAAGGATGAAATTGGCCAAAAGACCCTGCCAATTTTCAGTAAAATCCCTCAAAATGGGGCAATTCTATTCCACCCAATTTTCAGCCAAAATTGTCCAGCTCTTAGTAATTGGTTTGTGCCAAAACTGTGGCTGAATATGGGAAGTTATGCTGAAGCTTCTCTCCAGCCCCTCATTAATTCAGTTTAAATGCTTAAGTGGAGACCTCCCCTTTTATAGGGATGGAGAGAGTCCCACAGGGCGAAAATATTTCTCACCCAAAATTGGGTTAAATTTAATAAATCTTTGCCAAACAGACTGATCCTACCCAGTATTGGCCCTCCATCAGCCATTCCATTGAAGCAAAGTGAGACTCAAGAGCCCCAAGAGGTCAAATCCCTATATTCCCTAATTTGAATATTACTAAGCTAATATGAACTTTGAGCCTTGACACCATTAAATAATAAGCAGCAAGATCATAATAGGGTAATCTTTCTACCCCCTCACCACAACCAATAAAATATATAAAACTACAATTTTTTAGTACCTTTAGGGTTCTATTATATTTAATATAAGTAGTGCAAAACATCCCCTGGATCAAATATTACATCAGTAGAGAATATCACTTCTCCTGCGGAAAAATTGTTGGAATTTAGGTGCAAAATGCACCAGCGAGCATTTTAAAAAAGCCTAAAATCCAACAAGCTTTACTATTATAGCTTAAAATATATTTTAACACCCTGTTATTAGCCGGGTGCTGAGTTTTAGGGTTGAACAGGTTGGGGAGGGCTTAGATGAAACATGATATCCAAGATTAAGCAATCCCTACCCTCAAAGGATCTGGATTGGGGTTCAAAATACACGTTTTAAAAACTATATTAAAAATTAAGTTGAGTGCATTGTTTTAGAAGGGTTCAATCCCTGCTTCAAAAGTAAGACTTTACATCAGCACCATCCAAACTTGTAAACATGATTGAAACCCATCGTTTACCTTTCATATTAACTTGGGTTCTAATCAGGACTCGTTTAATAAAATATTTTCACCTAAAGTTACCCCTAGTTATCAAATTTTTACAATTTAGGGGGCTCCCGACCTCGGTTTATATGGGTTTAATTCCTGCAACGTCTAGCTTGTATGTATTACTAAAATCTGAACAGAACTGACTTATTTTCATATTATACTGTTCTATAGTTCCATAAAATAAAAATAGGTTTAGGGGTTATAATCGAGTTGGTGGTTGAGGTGGACAAAGAGGGAGTTACTGCTGGTATCCATCACTTGTCTAAAGTGTTATAAATCACTAAGTTGGGTGAGATACTGAGCCTTGAGATTGGTTGCCTTGTTGGTTCAAAAGGGGTGCAAGAATCTACCCACCTTGACAGTTGTAGCCAAAAACCTTAAACCACTAAGTTCTGTTAGGTAATACCTCTTTGTATATGATTCACCTAATATAGTTATAACACTGGCATTACAACTGCTTAACTTTATTTATATGCATCTAAAATAAAATAGCTTAAGGGGCTTACAGCTTATATATATATCCTGGAGTGACCCCGAGGGTTAGGGCTTAGCCTGACATTTTTGGGATCGCTGAGACTATAGAAATATCTTTCCAATCTGGAGATCACCTGAGGGTTTTGAGTCAATTAAACATCTATCCAACCTCGATAGCATTGGGTGTGAGACATTGATGACCTCTTTGAATCTTACGTAACCGGTATTTTAGAAAACCTCCGAATAAGGACAGTACGGCTTCCAACAACCAAATAAGCTTGGGTAAGTATAGGGATTGTAGAGGAATCTTGAATCAAGGTATTCTATCTTTAAACTTTATTGCCAATGAAAAGTTTTGATAAGTGCAAATTTCAACAGATGTATAATACCTATTGATATTAGCCCCATATTTATAGTCAGGTACCAAGGTCTATGACTAAAAACCCCTTCTATAAGCCTATACCAGCATGTTCAACTCTTGGATGGTAGAGTGGTAAGCTTATAGCCCCAAATGCAGGAATGCTTCTTCCACCCCATCTCTTAATTCACAACCAAGAAATGGCGGTATTCTAGCCATGGCGGGTATTAGGCTGGTTGCATCAGACCTTTCTCCATCAGGTTTGAATTGACCCATTTATACTGGTAAATATTATATTTTACTCTGCCCTCTGTTATACGGGACCTTCCACTCGGGAACACCAAGTTTGTAGCTTGGTATCCCAAACCGGGGCGATGAAGTTTTAGTTACTGACCTAACTAGTTTAACTCACACCTAGTTGAATGCCATTAACTGTGACAAGTATAGATCGCTGGGTTTTAAACTGGATGATGTTATGCTTATTCTCAATCCCTAGGTAATTGATATCTTTTAAGGGTAACCTACCCCAAACAAAACTTCTTAGTATGGTAAGGTAAGGTATAGTTAGTTTCTATAATCAATTAGTATAGGGTCCAAAACTTTAGTTATTAAAGTTAGAAGGGAGCCATTTCTATCACGATAAAAAACTAGCGCTTGTTGCGTTTAATTACATGATTACTTTGGTCTTTTAAGGGGTGAGTTGGCAAGGTAATAAATTTTAGGGTTGGTAATCTATTGGCTGATCAAGCGGTGAAGTTAGTGGTGTAACGGTGAATAGTTACCTTTGGATTATGCAATATGGTTGGGGGTATAAGTTTCACCGGTGGAAGTAATTCACCATTATAGCATTAAAAAATTGTACAATTTTTAATGTTGAGGGGTTGGGTATAACTTTAAAAAACTCTATTGGTAATTTAAAGCCCATTTTATACATTTACAATCGATCGGGATTTTAATTAAAAAAGGATATTTAACTAACCGTTATAGTCACCTATCTAAATAATCGGTTTAATTATTCGACCGATGAGATGTATACCAATCAAAACTAATTACCGAAGCGGTGGCACCAACGGGGCAGTCCAGGTAAACGATACGTTAACCCAAATGGAAGAAATCCCGACCATTTTTAACCGACTTTGAAAAAGAAGAAGGTTATCAGACCATTTTAACCGACTTTGAAAAAGAGAGAAGGTTATCAGACCATTTTTAACCGACTTTGAAAAAGAAGGTTGACCATTTTAACCGACTTTGAAAAAGAAGAAGGTTATCAGACCATTTTTAACCGACTTTGAAAAAGAAGGTTGACCATTTTAACCGACTTTGAAAAGGAAGGTTATCAATTCGACCTGTAATATGTTTTTCATCAATGCTGATAACCGATCTCTAACCAACTCGTATTGCCCAGTTTTTAGTTTATACATCAGTTGGTTGATACCCACAGCTGGAATCAATTTCACAGCTTTTAAACTTTAAACCCAAGTTGGCCCGTATTATAAGCTTTCCATACTTTTTGTTGGGTAAGTTTAAGCCTTCTTGGAACTTAGAAGGCTTGGATCTTAACCCCCGTTTACTCATGGTTCCTAATCTAGCGTTTACCCCCCTATTTTTCACTTATAATAATTCCTCGCCAATCACGCTTCGGGTCCCCTTTTTTATCCACTTTAGTTTAGATGCCCGATACCCGTTGCTTCTATAAATCCTCCACTTTCACCAAGGGCGACCCACCTGACGCCGAGGGACTCTTCTCCGACCCCGATGAGCTCGAGGCCCTGCGGTGGAAGGAGATCCAGACCATCCAGCGGGAGGTCTTTGAGTCGATCTGCGCCGAGAGCACGCACCAGCTGGAGCGCGTCTTCTTCCTTTACCACCCGAGCTTGATCCTGCAAGTTTTGGCCACCTTCACCTACCCGAACCAGGATGGGCTTTTCCAGCACGACCCCGAGGTAACCAAGGATGCCGCGGAGCTGCTGGGGCCCTCATGTCTGAACCTCAACGCCCTCCAGTCGGCGTGCCTTTCGGGGGAGGAGGAGCTGGCGGTCGCCATCATCGATTACGTCGCGAAGCAGTCCGAGATAATGTCCACCAAGAAGGTGCTTTACGAGTTCATGTCCAAGGTTTGGGGGGCCGGGAATACCGCCCTCCACCTCGCGAGCTTTATGGGCATGGCGAACCTCGTCAAAAGGCTGATCGACTTGGGGGCCAACGTCAACAAGCGGAACGAGCGCCATTACCGCGCCGTCGATTGTGCGGATGACGATACCACCCGCGCCTTGTTCTTGAACCTGATCCAAGGTACCCCAATCATGGCTTTTGATAACCTTAGTGGTCCGCCACCCGATAAGGCGGACGATGTCGGTGGGCGGCAACTTACCGCGTAGGCGGGAGGGGCTCACCCTCGAACCCACCTTTCCCAAACTGCCGGAGAAGGGGCTGCAGCGGTCAAAGGCGGCCCACGCTAAAAGGTACGACCCTAAGCCCAGGTGGGGCAACCACGATGACGTTGGGCGAAAGTGGTTGGCTGCGAAGGAGGACTTGCCTCATGGTTTTGAGGGTGGCTTGCTCGCTCCCTCTGGCCTGGCCCGTACAAAGTCGTTGGGCCTCTCCTCCGGTTCGGAGAATTGCGACAAATTGGAGGTGGCTTGTGGCGCCGGGAGCCTTTCAAGGGGAGGGCCTCGGGTTCAAGGGCGGGGCGCCGTGTCCACTTCGACGCCAAAACGCTTGCCCTGGACTATGCCAAGACGGGCGACTTTATCGAACTCAAGTGTACGTTGGAGAACGAGGCCTTCAAGCCAGCTCTTCTCCAGGACGGCGAGGAAAGCGTGTTTGATATCGCAACGCGCCACCTTCGGTTGACCCTCCTTCACCTGGCCTCTAGCTACAACCACCTCGCCATCTGTCAGTACCTGGTGGAGAAGGGGGCTTATGTGAACCCTAAAGACCGGGAGGGTTGGACTCCGATCCACTGCGCCGCTGCCGAGGGGCACGACGCCATCGTACGCTTCCTCCTCTCGGTTTCCAACATCGTGATCCACCCCTTGAACTTTGACGATGAGTCGCCGTGCGACGTGGCCGCCGATGATCACATCCGTGGCTTACTTAAAGGTAGGGATCTTTTACCCCGGTTGATCTTTCCAACTTCTAGAAAAGCTGGCTAGGAGGGTGAGCCACGATACTAACGCCGGGTCGGGGAAGGGGTTGGACGGGCCAACTGGCGAGCTCCAAAGGGGTTCGAAGCCACCGTCAATTAAGGGCGGGGGCTCGGGGCTGCTGCGGCCCACGCGGAGCCTTAACAATCGAGCGGGCGCCCCCCATAAGCCCTTCTCTCCGCCGCTCGGCCTCTCCAAACCGCTTGACGCGGTTCGTTCCGCCACCCCTCCGAGCGCGATCCTGCCCACCCCCGCCCCCGAACCCCCCGGCTTCGTTTTGCGGAAGCCGTACCAGCTCACGTTTGCCTCGTTCTAGCTTGGTTAACCTTTAAAGCTTCCCGCCCTCTATTCAGCTTGCCCCACCCTGTACATCGGTTCGAATCCGCCCACCAAACTGCCCTCACGTTTAAAAAAGCCCACAAACCATCCAGCCCTTTTGACGGTGGCCCGATACCCACTTCGCCTTTGGCCTGCAGTTTAAAAGCCACCAAAAATAAAAGTCAATAATTATTGGCACTTTGGAAATGCGCGCGTATCCTAATGGGCTTTATTTACGAGGGGTACGTTATTACCGACATCTATTAGACCTTTACATCCTCGGCCAACTATTTCATTATTGGGTTTTATATTATCTTAACGGTCAACCTTTAATTTGTTTTATCTTAGTTGGACCAAGGCCAGGTTTGGATCCCCGTGGTGAACTTTGGAACCCGGTACCTATCATCGACGGCTTTACCTTAACCGATCAACCCTTGCTTCAAATTTAAGTTGGTGCCGAATCTACCTCCCAGCTTATAAAAGGGTTGAAATCCACCCCAGACTCATTTAAAACCTTAGGTCCGTAACTAGTAATCATGGTCAAGAATTGTAATCATGGTCAAGAATTGTAACTAGTAATCATGGTCAAGAATTGTAACTAGTAATCATGGTCAAGAATTGTAACTAGTAATCATGGTCAAGAATTGTAGTAATCATGGTCAAGAATTGTAACTCATAAATCATGGTCAAGAATTGTAACTAGTAATCATGGTCAAGAATTGTAGTAATCATGGTCAAGAATTGTAACTAGTAATCAAGAATTGTAGTAAACATGTCAAGAATTGTAACTAGTAATCATGGTCAAGAATTGTAACTAGTAATCATGGTCAAGAATTGTAACTAGTAATCATGGTCAAGAATTATGGCCAATCTGCCATAGCTATCCAAGGCTTATTGTCCAGTCATATCAGCATCTCAATATTACTCCCCTTGACTGGATGATAGGTCTCCTACTGTTTATATACCTGGAAGAACTTTGCGTGCACCCAGTTGATAATCTGACCACTTGTGGGCTCCTTGATAGCAGAGGCATCAACACCTATTTTCTCAATAACTTCAAATGGACCAATCAAAAGGCTGGCCAATTTATACTTCTGACCAAACCCATGTTGGTCATAGAATAGAACCATGTCCCAATCATTGAACTTTGCTAGGGTACTTTACTAGACCTGATCAGTAGCCTGATTCTTTATCCTCTTGGCTAAGCTGAAATGAGTACGCTTTAAGTTTATAACTTGATTAATGTATCCATTAGACTAGTTAAATAGTATAGGGGATCCATTCCACTGGTATCTTCTATGAAAGTATAAATCCAGCGCCAGAAGAGCAGGGTGTTATATATAAAGTAATTGAAAGGGCTCTTCCCTATAGCTGAGTGGTAGCTAATATTATAAGTGAAGAAAGCAATGGAAAGAAGGGAACTCCAATCTGAAGTTCAATCTGCCACCAGTTTATGGAGTATGTTCACTAAAGCCTCATTAACTCTCTTGACTATCCTATTAGATTTGGGGTGATATGGGGTCATCAAAATCCCATGGATGGCCATCAGCTCATTCAACTTTGGAAGGATGTGGGAGGTGAAGTTGGTTCTATTACCAGTATTAATAAACTGAGGGCAGGCATGTCACTGGATAATATATTCCATTATGAACTTGGCCATGGTGACTACCCCCAAATCCCATACTGCCCATGCCCATCCCAAAAGTCAAGTGTTCAATCACCAGAATATACTTGGACCAGTTAGCTCCCATTGGCAGAGGGACAATGACATCAATGGAAACCGTATGCCAAGAAAAATATGGTTCACTAACCAGTATTAGTCTTCTGGTGGATCAGCTTAACCACTTGGCAATAATAACAACATGAAATGGTTTCAAGCACATCAAAGTTCATGCTTTCCCAGTAATACTGAGGCTGCAACAATTCCCATGGCTTGCATACTCCACCATGTTAACTGCTTGGTGTACACTTATAATAATATTTGGGTGGGTGGAAGGCCTTGGGATATTCAATGTAGTGTCCGCTATCTGCTTGTACAATATACCATTTATATGGAATGTATTGACCCTTATTCCATCCAATACCTTAAAGACTTGGTTAGTTTATCATCATAGTTCCTGTTAAGCATTTTATCATATATTATGTTAATCAGATTCACTGTAACTGAAATTGTTGTAGTCTTTAAAAACAATCTGCATTTAGGTGTTTACTCCAGGTTAGTGGAGAATTTCAAAGTCATAAGCCTGCAGTTTGAGAGCCCATTGGGCTAGATGCCCTTCAGGCTCCTTGAGATTCTGCAATCAGCATAATGAAGCGTGATCCATTACAGCTTTGACTTCACTCCATGCAAGTACACTCTAAATTGCCTATATGCTTAGATCACCACTAAGCACTCCCACTCGATTATGGTATAATTAAGCTCCTGGCAGTTCAGGCTCTGACTGCAGTATGCAACGGGGTGCTCCTCCCCCTCATCGTCTTTTTGGGATATGACTATCCCAATGGCAGAAAGGGATGCATCCATCTGGAGGATAAACTCCTGATCAAAATTGGGGTAGAACAGCACCAGCGCACTTTTTAACGCTGTCAAAAGTGTATTGAAGAAGCATTGTCAACGTTCCATCCAATCAAATGCAGCATCCTACTTTAATAACGCAAACATTGGACCTCCAAAACAGTTAAAGTTGGGTATAAAGTTTCAGTAATAGCTAACCATCCCAAACTTACCTGTATTGTCATGGCTTGAGAATGACTTAATAATGGGGACAAACACCAAGGATAAAGAAGCATGTCAAGCGGCCAAGAAGGTGAAGTTGGCAGGCCTCCCTGACCTCAAACATACCTCAGTTCAACGCTGAGTGAAGGCGTGGTATGCCCAGATTGGTACTAGGGATAAGAGAAGTTTGGCCCTATATAACAGCAGTTGCATTAAAATGAACCAGATTTATGATTAAAAATGACAGTTTGCTTCAGTTTCTCAGTGAATGGGGTCTCAGATCCCGATCAGTTTTTGAAATTTCCAGCTCAGGTCAGCCTCTCCTACAAACAAAAACTAAGTTTGGTTAATTACTAAGTATAGCACACTGCCAAATGGAAGTGTGCACTTAATGGTGCACCTCAGCTTAGAACCATTTCCATTAAATTGATTATTCCCCCAAATTTCCTTAAATTGATTTCCCAAGACCAATCTCCATTGTTGGTCAGCTTCCCCATAATAAAAAACCTTTTGTTAGTATACTTTTATATATGTTATCTTGGACAACCCTGTGCGCCTTTTCTTAGGAGGTCTCACACAACGTTAGTTATTTAATTTTAATAACTGTAAAGCTCTCCACTTGCGCACCATTGGGCCACCCAGGTTCCCACCAACTTGTGCTGCCTATATACTCCTGCTCAGAGCACCACTTTAGCATAAAACCCACTATGTGGTTCACTCCAACCTTGTTGTAAGTTCTATTATGGCTTTTCTATCTAATGCTAGCCACCCTCACCCTAATTTACTACACCTCCAGCACCCTCTTCGGGGTTCTATTAATTATATTATTAATGACTAGTTCCATGGCGTGGGGCCTGTGCACCATGCACTACTACACTGGTAACAGGAGAGTTATAGACACTCTCCTTATATTAGTTGACTAACCACTTAACCTTATATGCATAAACTTTTTCTGTGTAGGGCTTTTGCAAAGTGCAAATGGTGTGCACCAGCTGTTGGCCACAGCCACAATGGGGCTCACCACTGTTTACTCTTTTTCCTGAATGATGGAGCATCTTGGCATTATTCTTGCTACCTCCATATGGAAAGTACTCACCCTTCTTGCCTGTATCTGGTGGATACGGATGCTTTGCAATCTGAGAGTTGTGATTCCCCAGCTTTCCACCAAAATTAATAAATTGACTCAAATAGACTGTTTTTCTTTGGCACCGCGTTTGGATGGTGCAGGCAGTATCCTTGATGGAGGGCCTGGTGGTGATGGCCTTGGATAATGTTGGACAACTCATTGCCAAAATGGGATGAGGATTGTTCATGACCAAAAAAATGTTTAATAACGACGTTACCAAATATGCAACCAAACCATATTTATTCTCTTAGGGCTCAGATATGGACCCCATTTCAGTATATCAAATCACCCCAGAAAACCCACGCTTGACCACCATAATGATCCGCGGAAACCAGGAGGTGGAGAGGGAGTTACAATTATAATATAAAAACGTTTATGCAGTTGCTGAAGATATGGTGCGACATGTGGCCTCAATTTTAAGAGTGGCCAGATATACCTCTCCATTTTATGATGCAGAAACGTACCCTGGAGGTATGTGAATGTCTGAATAAGATTTTGGTGGTTAAGTGTTGACGTCTCTGCTATAAATAAAGATCATTAAGGATATTTTTTGTTAACTGCTACCCTTTCATCCCCTTTAGGTAAGATTAACACTACTATCTTATGGATTTTGGAGCCTCTGAGAATTTTATTGACCAAGGCCTAGCTGACTACCTTGATCTTAGTTACTTGCCAGGTGGTATGGTTAGGGGAGAGGCTTCTCAAGGTATTACCACCCTGAAGGTACTAGGGTTAGCGGATTAACAAAAGGGAAAGTATTTTTTGACAGACCGTTTCTATGCAATCAAAAACCTTTTGTACCCCATTATTTTGGGAGTGGAATGGTGATGAAAGGCTGACGTCAGGACAAAATTGATAGACAATACCATATCCTTAACATTAAAGAATGGTCACACATTAATTGTTTCTTTGACTGAGGCTAATTTAGGGCGATTTGCCCCACTGGCCCAATAACCACACTCATAGTCCCACTCCGTTGTTGAAGCCCTCTTTGGAGATAACTTTACCTTCCTGTTTGGAGGGTATAAAATCTTCATTTGATGCAGCTTCAGCTAATGAATTACCTGCTCATTAAGAGTTTGATTGTGAGTTCAAGCTCACTGTTGATCTGGTGCATATATCTTCCCTGATTTGCCCTTTGACTGTATGGGAGGAAGCAGCATTAGATGTATGGGCTAAGGTGCAGTTAGCCAAAAATGCATTTTTAAGCGTATTTCCTCATTATGTTCCACACTCCTCTTTGTGGAGAAATATGATGGAACTTTACGCCCTTGCATAGATTATGGGAACCTAAGCAATGTTACTATACCCAATTTATACCCTATCCCTTTGGATTCACATATTGCACACTATGTGGAGAAGGCGAAAGTCTTCTTCAAACTGGATTGCCAAAATGCCTTTAATTTGGTCTGGATAAGAAGGACCAGGAGTGGTTAACCGCATTCTATACCAGATGTTGAGATTTTAACCAGATATATCCTTCCAATACTATCATAATTAGGGGTTTCAGTTAGTCAGGCATAATTGCCGGCTAATCACCTAGTTTGATACTATTTAATGTTATAAAGACTAATTGTTTTAGGTTTAGCGGATTCTCAGTTTGGTGCTGACTACAAAATCATAGGTGATTGTGGGAATTTCTGGTGCAAAGATGATGTATTCATTTACAAGCATCTAATGATAATTTCACTGCATTGAATTTGAGGTTTCAGAACCTTATCCCTGGGCCAACTGCCATAAGAAAGGATCATGGGATTTTCTGGCGGAAAGCTGAATTATTTGTTATCAATCATTTATTAATTTTCAACTAATTTGGAGCACCGGAAACTCATGCTGATGATGCTCAATGTTTATTTAAAATATGAATTTATATATGATTGACCAGTGACTTATGCTGAGAATAGATTGACCTAATATTAATATTTAATGATCAGATGAGCAGATCTGGAGGGAATCACTATGAAGTATAAATGAATGAAGTTGATGATCTGATAGAGTTCTGGCATCAATGTGGCTAGTAGAGTTTCCTTTATTGATTGGCCAGAGATTACTTGGGCACAGTTGCCCTGAAAGTAGTATAAATAGTCATTCATTTCCTCCTAATAAACGTCTCTCATTTGCACATCTTTCCTATTTGTTTGAAGTAGATTAGAATGACTAGAGTGGGGAAAGTGGGATAGGAGGTCCCTAATAGGCGTGGGTAATCATGCCTGGAGTGGCTGGCACTGCCAGCTCCCATGCCTCCTCCCTATGAGGAACTAGTGGGGATCTGGCCAGCTGGCTACCTTTGAATGTGCTGACTGGTTGCCAACCTTGTGGGGTGCAGTGCAGGAGTGCCATAGCCACCCAAGAAGGGGATTGACTCGTCAGGGCATGCCCAGATGGGTTAATGAAGTGTCCTTAGGGTGGGGTAGTGTGGAAGTGCCTGAGTCACCCAGGAAGGGGCAAGACTTGACAGAGCACATGCCGAGGACACATGGGGCTATAGAGAAGCCGTTGGTGGGCTGGACGTGGAATTGTAGGGATTGGTACACCAATGAAGGCAAAATGGCAAAGGGCCAACCAGTCCTCATACTGGTTGGCCTGGCACTTTAGCGGAGCCCATGGTCAATTTTGTGACGCCAGAAAAGGGATTTTTCCAGTTTTGGGTCATGCCCTTTGGGCTTAAGAATGTCCCATGCTATCTTTTTTTAGACAAATCCCTCCAAGCTGCAAAATAAGAATGTTTTTGGTCAAAGTAAGCCGAAAAGAGGAAATGTTGGCCATTTGCAATTTTATGATATAAAACAAAGGTTTTAAATACTACTTATAATTATATTGGCCATGAGACCCTGGCTGATTCTCAGTGGAACCCCACAAATCAGGGTAACACAATTATAAATACTCCACATGCAATAGAAATAAACAGTTGGATTACTATGACCACATGGCAGACCCTGGGGTGATCATTAGATGGTAATCCCCAAGCTAAAACCAGGTCCATTCAAGCACCAACACAGGGACCACCCTCTTTTATAAGTATGGCATGGTTCCCCCAATGGTAAAATATTATTCTTTGATGGGGATTGGCTGAAGTTCATTAGATCGTTATATCATGGGTACATATTGCCAAAAGTTAACTCCCCATACATTGTTTAGACAAAGTGAAGCAAGTTGTAACAACCAAGTTCATCTCAATTGTTGCATTTCAACTCAAATTTGGATTTTCCAAATCTGAGTTGAATTATTTAAAAATTTTTGGCTTGATAAGTTTTGGGAGCTGGGTTGTGACTTGATCAAATTGTAGATTAGGCTCATATGAGCCTAATCAATGATTCATGTGAGGCCCCCAAAGGGCAGCCATTAAAAGGCGCACCTGCCAATTCTTAAGCTCACTTTGGAATTTTGCCCCTAGATTTCCCGCCTGGGAAGCATTGTTGGTTGCTCCCCAGACAATCTCTGTTTAGAGGGCCCTTTTTATCACCTGAATAAAAATAATGATTGTTTTAGGTTAGCATACCTCACTTACTTGTTAATCTTTTTTATTATCCAGTTTTGAGGAGTTTTAGCATGGTTGGGTCAGACAAACCACAATTGAAACTTTGCATAACTAACTCAGCGTAGGAATATTTTGACGCTGTCAGTGCAACAAATCTCTCACTACCTGAAGTTAATCTGCTTTGGTGCTGTCAGTGCGCCAAGGCATCATTTATTATACAGCAGTCAGAACTGGGATTTCCCGACTGTTACACAAGCATTTCAAGCTTTGATAGGCTGAATGCACATATTTCCTTATTCATACTACAATAAGCCATCATAACTTATTATTGAAACCCTTTAACCCTTGATACATTTTAAATACTGATCAGTTGGATATGGGAGGGTTTATTTTCCCTTATTTCCCAAGTTGTAATAAAATTCATATAACCTAGTTTTTCATTAGTACTTTATTTTTAATTTTAAAAAACATTTGTGAGTTTCAGCGGCGTAAAGCTCCATTAAGCAGAAATCAGCTGGATTTCTACATATTGGTGCTCACTATATGGGTCACCTGTACACCACAAAAATCGTCAAAAATGGAGGCTTTTAAACGTGAGTAACCATCCAACTTATCCTCTTCAAAATGAATCACTTTTATTTGCTCTGGAAAAACAACTAGAAAGCGCTCTATCACGCCTCAAAGAGCTTGAGCAGCGCCCATTAAAACCCCTTTTAAAGACAAGTGCACCCTTGGCGAAAGGAGCATTGCTTCCTTTTTGTATGTTTATGAAGCTGCCAAATATGGCACAACAGATAAGCAAAAAGGTTAACACTTCCTTCCTTGCTTAAGTCGCCTAGCACAAAAGATGATAGTTCCTTACCTGGACTTTCTGCATACCTGGGCAGAGGTGAAGGAGGCTCTTTTGGCTGAATTTAGATCAAAGCAGAGTCTACACAGGGAAAAATAGGCCTTAAGAGCCTTAGCATGTATGAGGATGAACCACCCATTCCCTTTGCTGAAAGAATTTACCTCACTGTGCAAAGATTCAAAAACATTCTCACCCTTGATGATGCTATCGCTGTCATTTTAATTGTGTTAACTTCTCAGCCCTCTCTAGCCAGGCATATCATCTCAGCAAAAAGCCACTTCAAAAATATCCGCAAAATAGAGGAGGCTTTGTTAGACGTTGCTGATTTCCATTTATGTGCAACAACTAATGAAGCTGAGGTAAAACCTTCTGTCAGAATTGCAGATTATCACATAATCCAACCCTTTGACCAAAAATAAGATTTGACGATTAAGTTATAATCATATATGATCAGCAATAGTGGCCAATTGATAAGAATATCGTCAGGCGTTATACCTGATGATATTAGAGGTCGCCAACTAATGAATTATTGTTGAGCATCATCCCCCAATGATATTTGAGCCCACTGACAAATGTTTTCATTGGGCATCATCCCCAACAAAAAGCAATAATTTAATATTGGGATAACACCCAATAGTCAAATTATAGGGAATTGTTTAGAGCAGAATGGGTTGGAGGCATCAGCAACTACCAAAGCGTTTGACCATTGGAGAAAGAGTAAAATCATCATTGGCTGAAACAATTGATTTCATGTACCTAATACCAATTGTGTAGTTTGCCAAACACCTGAGGATTATGCTGCCTAAGAAACCCAAGGCAACAGTACCCTACGAGATTTGATGCCTAACACTGAGGGTCAAAACCAATATAGGAGCACAAATATTCTCATCAGACAGCCGAAAAGTTGTGTGCCAATTCTAACTATAAAAACCCCAAATTATTCCCTAATAGAATTAGATTCAAAATGATAATAACTTTATTGTTTAACATTAGTTGTTTAAACATTACTCTTAAGAGAAGAGTGAAAGGATCAGATATTCTTAGTCTAGTTTTATTAAATCTCCTTTTGGCTCTGCATGAAGAGAATAGGGAATTGTTCCCTACTAGATAAATATATCTTTAAGATGAATAAGCACCTGTCTAGCGTTAGACAATTCTTTCAACGTGGCTTTTGGGGATTTAACTTTAATAATAGTCTTCATACTATTATTTCCCCAGTCACTCGGTTTTAAATCAAATATATAACGCAAGTATCCGCGAATCTGTGGAGTTGAATTATAGGGCCAGAAGCGAGCCAACAAAGCACAAGATTATAACATTGGTGCTTACTACAGGGGTAGTTGAGTTGTTAAAAGCCAATTTAAAATAACAATGTCTTATAAGGAAGAGCTTCAGAAGCTCTTGGTGGAACTATAGGCCATCAATGAAAATGTTCTCAGCTTGGCATCTCAAGCCAATGTTAGTACATTAGAGTAGCATATAATCAAGGCGGAGGAGATGATTGAACAATTAGGAATAGTTAATAACGACCTATGTGGAAAAGTTGCCTCTTTAAAGCGGAAAGAGGGTGAACTCATCTGAGAGATTTTATTTCAGAAAACCAAATGAGAAGCAGATTGAGAATGCATCTGACAGTTTTATATAAAGATGGCGAAAATGACCAAGCGTATAGAGGAATTGGAGAAACATTAATGTGATTGCAAAAAATTTGAGGTGAATGATGCCAAATTGAAGGCATGTGAAACTCAAATTAATAAGTCCTCTCCACCCCAAAACATGCCTAAACCATTCACTGGTGTGCTGGAAATGACTCCTGAAGTCTCTCAAATGGCTTCTCGAGTAGCTGGGTCAGGATCTCCTATCAGCAGAGCAACTGAGGAATTTTGAAATACGCCAAAATTGTCCACCTTTCACTGGGATAATGTGCCTCATTTTCCGCTTATTTTGAGATGGCCATGTTTGGCTATGTGGACCAACAAAAAGCAATGACCATAATGAACTGCCTTAGCACAGACTGCCATAATCTGGTGTTTCCTCACCTCAATGGGGACAATTGGTCATACGCGGAAGCTAAAGCCACCATTATGTTGGAATTTGGAAGCCCTACTTAGATGGTGAATTGTAAACAAGAGTTCATAGGTATCCAATTCCTCAAAGATGAGACTCTGGCTAGTTTTGCCAACTATTTTTTAACAAGAAGCCCATATCTTGGCAGGGGCAAAAGTGCTAGATGATTTTGGTGCATGCATATCCATGCAGGCGGCACTTCAGCCCTACCGCAAATTGCATCAGATTATGGCAGCAGCACTAGTAACTGAAATAACGACCTCACAGATATTGGACCATCTGAAGATGTTGGGAGCAACGTTTGATGCGCACAATCAATCTTATAACGAAATTCCAACTGAGGATAATCACACTTTGGTGGAATTAGAAGATGATATTTTAGAAAACGTTGAAAAGGTCCATTATTCAGAAGAATCAAGTCATAATGGGGAAAACCCCCAATGGATCCAAGTGGAAGGATAAATCAACTAGCCACTACTGGAAAAATGGAGCTACAGGAAAATTTGCCACCCAAAATTGCCAGAAGAAATCATGAAAATTTGTAAATGTTGTAATTCCTCAAGAGGAGGATGAGACTGCCCAAAATTTGGGAAAAGACCTTGCAGTCTAGATGCAGAACTATCTAGCACTACAAGAGAACCTGTTCTGCCAGATATCTATATGGAATAAAGCCATCGGCAAGACCAGCTCAGGTTGCAACTAGGTCTGCCATGAGAAGTCCCAAGGCGCTAGATGAGATCAGAAATTTGAAGCAATTAATCCAGAGCATAATGGATGAATTTGGTTGAACTTAAATTAGTCATTTAATGAGAAAACGCAAGAAATGCCAAAAATAGAATCTGATCCAGATGACTTTAGCAACAAAAAACGTTACCAAATTAATCTGTGCAAGTAGTGGATCATTTACAAATCTATCAGAAGATTTAATCAAACGTTCAAATTGGCAATTAAAGCTGAGAAATAGGATCTGGTCTAGACAAATTTGGATAGAGAAAAACGTATCAATTGATAAAGTATATGATCAGATCTTGATGAATTTAACTGAGAATAACGTATCAAGTTAATATGAATGTTTGAGTCAACAAATAACAATGGAGAGAAATTAAAAAAAGGAAAAGTGATTTGGATGCTTATGGTTGGGACCATTTGAAATTATCAAGTTGGAAAATGATGCCTGTACAGTTGAATATTGAAGATGGTCAAATAGGCAATAGGTCCACAAAAAAACTTAAAGTATTGGGCTTAAGAAAAAAACATAAATATAAAAAATAAATTAAAATAATAAAAAGATGTATAAAAATATAAAAAATATTAAAAATGATTTTATTTGAACAGTAATGCATCTATTGATATTCCCACCTACCAAGCGTGGTGGAAGGAATAGTAGCAGGCACAAGTCCCTAGAAGTTGGCAGGATCAGGAAGAGATGAAACTAGATCTGGTGGAATAGTCCCTATCAACAAGATGTTGAGACCCATCCTGGGGCTTGTACAGGTGGACCAGTTGATCTCTTACTACTGATGTGAAGGTGGGACTAGGCAGCATGATGTCATGGGAACCACACTCGAGAAGAGGTGGCAACAGGTAGCAACCAATGACATGAAGTCATCAAACTGAGCAGAGCATATGGATGTTGAGTGTGAACAGACCTACACTACGCTGAGGACATAGAGATATGACAAACCAAATATGAGCTCCAGCTGAGGCAGCTTCCATTCCTAAGGGTTCTAACTTCCGTTGGATATCTGGTCAATAAGGGGGATCTGTCAGAAAATGCAGATGACCACATAATCCAACCCTTTGACCAAAAATAAGATTTGACGATTAAGTTATAATCATATATGATCAGCAATAGTGGCCAATTGATAAGAATATCGTCAGGCGTTATACCTGATGATATTAGAGGTCGCCAACTAATGAATTATTGTTGAGCATCATCCCCCAATGATATTTGAGCCCACTGACAAATGTTTTCATTGGGCATCATCCCCAACAAAAAGCAATAATTTAATATTGGGATAACACCCAATAGTCAAATTATAGGGAATTGTTTAGAGCAGAATGGGTTGGAGGCATCAGCAACTACCAAAGCGTTTGACCATTGGAGAAAGAGTAAAATCATCATTGGCTGAAACAATTGGTTTCATGTACCTAATACCAATTGTGTAGTTTGCCAAACACCTGAGGATTATGCTGCCTAAGAAACCCAAGGCAACGGTACCCTACGAGATTTGATGCCTAACACTGAGGGTCAAAACCAATATAGGAGCACAAATATTCTCATCAGACAGCCGAAAAGTTGTGTGCCAATTCTAACTATAAAAACCCCAAATTATTCCCTAATAGAATTAGATTCAAAATGATAATAACTTTATTGTTTAATATTGGTTGTTTAAACATTACTCTTAAGAGAAGAGTGAAAGGATCAGATATTCTTAGGTTAGTTTTATCAAATCTCCACTTGGCTCTGCGTTAAGAGAATAGGGAATTGTTCCCTACCAGATTAAATATATCTTCAAGAGCAAGAAGCACCTGTCTAGCGTTGGACAATTCACTCAACGTGGCTTTTGGGGATTCAACTTTAATAACAAATCTTCATACTATTATTGCCCCAGTTACTCAATTTTAATCAAATAATCAACGGAAGTATCCAAAAAACTGTGCAGTTGAAATCTAGGGCCAGAAGCGAGCCAACAAAGCCCAAGATTTTAACACCTTCCATTATAACTACTGGTTAGTTTTCGCCTGTAGAACAGTTGAGGTGTAATTCACCTGTGCTTATTCTCCTGTGAAACCTGCTCCCACAGTATGACTTAAAACAGATATCACTCCCCACTGTAGGTCCAAAAATTATAATTCAGTTACTACCATGCTTTTGCACACACTCACCAAAGCCACTGCACCTTCGCCTCCAGCCAATTTGGTAGTTACACGCCCTAAGGCCACCCAACCTCATGTGGACGTCTTTTACCTCAATTGCGGCCTTACCAGTGGCTGAAATACCCTTGGGATGAATCTGAGGGGGTGAAGATGATGTTGGTTACTACATATTGGGAGCACCCATGGAACTGGAGGTCCCTGATTAATTGAACGCTGAAGTAGTAGACGAGACCACTATACCTGAGGAAACGTACCTCAGACAAATTTTAGGGTGCCTAAAAGTTATTGGAACTGCCAGCGACGGTAATGAGTTCTTATCTGGTTTGATTTGACCTCTTCTTTGGGTCCATACATGCTATACATCTTGGATAAATACCCAAAGACTGCTCATAAATTAACTCCACTTTTCAGCTCAAGGAAGTATTGGCC